>CABHPH010147317.1:8591-22083 GCA_902168325.1 Peromyscus nudipes
TCTGTCCATAAGGAAGGAGAGAACGGACTCTGTCCATAAGGAAGGAGAGAACTGACTCTGTCCATAAGGAAGGAGAGAACGGACTCATGCTGTGCACCACTGCACCTTGTTCTTTGGTTCAGTTTGTTTTGTTTTAGATCCAGTCTGATATAGCCCAGGCTAGCCTTAAACTACTGATACTCCTTACTCACCTTCCCAAGTGCTGGGAGGCAGGCATGTGTGTGCCATCATGCCTAGCTCACACCTGGTTCTCTGGACAACTTGTACATAGTTGAGACAATGATTAAAATTAACAAAGATTTTAAACTACAAATTGATAAGTCTTTGGCCTCCTGAAGGCCTCTCCGCCGACACAGCAAACCGAATCAGACCGAATTGGAAAGCCCAGGTTAATGAGTAAAGTGCTCCACGGGGACTCGAGACCTGAAGAACCACGTGTCTGTTTTCTGGATGCTGCTTATATACCCTGTGGGAGTGGTCTTGAGCCTCTCTGGGGGAAGAGCTGTGTTTGGTGGGCTTTGAAGGGGTAAACTTGGGGAGGAGCTGTGTTTGGTAGGCTTTGAAGGGTTGAATTTGGGGAGGAGATGTGCTTAGTGGGCTTTGAAGGGGTAAGCTTGGGGAGGAGGTGTGCTTGGTGGGCTCTGAAGGAGCAGGTTTAGGGAAGAGCTGTGTTTGGTGGGCTTTGAAGGGGCAGGTTTAGGGAAAGAGATGGGGAGGGGAGGTGGATCTTCCACCAGACTCCTTCCAAACATTCCAGACTCTTTGGTATATGCCAGGGTGCCAGGGATTGAGGTGGAGCTCCCACCCAAACACAAATGATTCTGCAAAACCTATAATTCCAATGAAAAAATCATCACAATTTATAATTTAAAAGAGTTCAACACAGTTATAGATTACTGGTTAAATCAACTGTGATGTACACATATAGTGGAGTATAAATAGTCATTAAAATACTCACTGCTGTTTCTCTCAGATTTATGTTCAGTATAGCATCTAATACATGTCAAGTACCCAATACGTATCTACTGAGAAATGCTTTGAATAAATTTGATTTCCTAAAGTGATGTTTACAATAAGCTAATGCATTATTTTGTGGCTTTTTGAAACTATTAATGTTTTTTATGTTTTAAATGTTTACCATTGGGGCTGGAGAGATGGTTCAGTGGCTAAGAGCACTGGCTGCTTGTCCAGAGGACCTGGTTCAATTCCCAACACCCACATGACAGTTCACAACTGTCTGTAACTCCAGTTCCAGGGGACCTGACACCCTCACATTGTGAAGGCCTAGACTTAACTTTACAGGCTCCATCTTAGGGAAAGGGCCACCATCTCAGACCACCTGCTGTACTCAGTTCCAGGAAGGACCTCAGGAATGTGCCATGACAACTAGAACAGATACAGAGCAGTGTCCTCCTGCAGACAACCTGTCTGTGGTTTATGGCCCTTGAAGATATCTAGATAATCCTGCTGAGTAGTCCAGATAATCCTGTTCAGTGGGTTGTGGTTCCCCGCCAAAAGTCTAACCCAATGGTTTCAAATGTGGTTTCATGCCCAAAGTCTAGACCAATAGTTTCAAAAAGTCACCTTGCCCCATATCCCTTCTACCCAATCCCAAGTTGCCAATTGCCAGCTTGTGGTTTTTCCCTATAAAAACTCTCTACACCTGGGCTCGTGGCCGCCACCACATTTCCTTCCATCTGCCATGCAGTGGCCCAGGTTGAACCTGAATAAAAGGACGCCTATGTGCTTGTATCGGAAACCGGCTCCTTGGTGGTCTCTGGGGGTTTCTCGAAGCGGGTACGACAACACAGACATACATGCAGGCAAAACACCAATGCACATAAAATAAAAATAAAATCATTTAAAAAAGATGTCTGTAGACAGACAGAGAGAGTATTGGTGAAATTATCATATAACAGAAGGATGTACTCCAAGTATTACTTCTCATTGTGTCTGGTTAGTACTCTCTAAAAACAAAGCTTTCTTTATTATTTTTTATTTATGTTTATGTGTGTGAGCTTGTGTGAGGCCAGAAGATGGCATCAAACTCCTTGAAACTGGAGTTACAGGCAGTTAAGGACTGCCATGTGGATGTCAAAACTGGACCCACAACTTCTGCAAGGCAGTAAGCGCCCTTAGCTGCTGAGCCATCGGTGGTCTCTTTTGTTCAACTGAATTTTCTAATATCCCATTAAAAAAAAAAAACTAGTTTTGCTTTAAAAATAATTTTAAGTACTTAGAAAGTCAAAATTATTATGTCCTATGCCTCTGTCAATCAAAGGTGCTATCCTTTCAGTAATTTATTGCCCCTACAGTAAGAGCAAAGGTGATCATAGGAACTAACTACTATCAAGAATTTGTTTGGTTTGGTTTGATTTTTGAGACAGGGTTTCTCTGTGTAGGCCTGGCTATCTTGGAACTAGCTCTGTCGACCAGGTTGTCTTCTAAGTCAGAGATATACCTGCCTCTGCCTCCCGAGTGCTGGGATTATAGGCGTGTGCCACCACCGCCTGGTAGAACTCTAGACTTTTAAATGTACTAGAATACTTTTAGATGTATATTGCATGTTATAAGTTATAGTTATAATAAGAAAATATACTGTTGGGAGGGAGACACGATCAAAATATTTCATAAAATTCTCAAAGAATTAATAAATTTTTTAAAAAGAAAACATAGTGTTGATAATAGACAAAATATTAAAAATGAGGAGAAAGGAAAAGTTAGAATAAGTCTAGTGGTATTAGACTGGAATCTGAAGTCTCAATATTGAACTCATTTTTAAATATTTGTACAGATAGGAAGATACAGAGACAAATATGTAAGAGAGATGGGGGAATTAATACAAGTGAGTATGTATTTCCTAGCTCTGACTGCTGAGCATGCCTGGAACCCATGAAACCATTCTAGTGCCAAAAAGCACATGCCATACCTGGACCTGAATTTCTAAATGTAATCCTTTTCAGTTTAATTCAATTAAAAAAAAAAACTGGCAGGAGTGGTGACACTCAACTTTAATCCCAGCACTTGGGATGCAGAGGCAGGTGGATCTCTGAGTTTGAGGCTAGCCTTGTCTACAGAACTAGTTCCAGGACAGCCAGGGCTACACAGAGAAACTCTGCCTCAAAAAACAAAAACAAACAAACAAAAAAATAAAGACAGCCAGAATTTCTTGGAAATAGAATTGATTCCAAGGCTTAGGAAGAGAAAAAAAAGGTAAGTGTGATGGGTTCAAAGTCTGAATGGCCGACTGGAAAGCGGAAGAAACTCAGCCTAGCTGAGGAAGCATCTCACTGGTCATCCCTTTGAGGCATGCTACTCTGGCCCTGGGTCACTTCTGTTACTCCACTTCCCAATTGCCTTGAAGGGAGCAGCTTCACTTTTCTCCACCATGCCCTTCCTCCAGGACGTTTCTGCCTTGTCACGGCCTAAAAGCAATGTCTAAAATCTCAGAAACTATGAGGCAAAATAAATTGTTCCTCCTTTAAACTGATTCTCTCTCCAAGTTTGTCACAGCAACAGGCTAACAAAATTAGCATCCTGCAGTACTGGAAGTGTCTACCGGAAGACAGAAAGAAGAAAGCAAGCACTCAGTAGATAGATAGATAGATAGATAGATAGATAGATAGATAGATAGATAGATAGATAGATAGATAGATAGAGCTATGTCAAAAGGGCTCAGGAGGGTTTAGGAATAGATTAGTCAGTAAAACTACTTGCTGTGAAAGCACAAGAACCTGAATTCAATCCCAAGAATTCACATTAAACATACATGTGTGTACAAATACACAAATACATATACGTTATGTACATATATGTGTGTATGCATGTGCATGGTGGCTCACACTTGTAATCCTAATACTGGAGAGGTAGAAACCCACAGATCCTGGGGTTCACTGGGCAGCCAACCTTGCCTACTTCTCAAGTTTCAGGACAAGAGAACCTATAAAAAACAGGGGGTGGGACAAATGCCCAAGGAATGACACTGGAGACTGTTCTCCAAGTGAATGCGTACACACGTGCCCTCTGCATGTGCATCCACATACAGATGAATACACACACACACACACACACACACACACACACACACACGGACACAGGAGCCGACTTTAATGATACCCTATTGCCAAAACTGGAAAACTTTGATGAACAAAATCATCAACGATTTAATAAAAGTAATGAAATGAGTAACTGACAATAACTTGATATAAATAAGTGGAAGAACTTGGGAGGCAGAGGCAGGCATATCTCTGTGAGTTCGAGGCCAGCCTGGGCTACAGAGTGAGTTCCAGGAGAGGCGCAAAGCTACACAGAGAAACCCTGTCTCGGGGGGGAAAAAAGAAAAAAAAAGAGCACCGCTGCTCTTCCAGAGGTCCTGAATTCAATTCCCAGCAACCACATGATGGCTCACAACCATCTATAAAAGGATATGATGCCCTCTTCTTTTTTTATAAATAAATTCTTTAAAAAAAAAAAGAAGAAGAAGAAATAAGGAAGATATATACCATACTTGATCTTGGCCAAAAGGCAATGAATAAAGGAAATAGAAAAATCACCAAAAAAACTGAACCAAGATTCACTAGTAGATGCCAAAATACTGAGCAAAGATATAACACCACATTGCGTGAAGTTGCAGTCTGCTCCAAGACAACGCCTATTATTAATCATAAGGAGAAAATGGGTAACCATACAGGGGTGTAAGCAAGAGATACTGCCTTAACCAATCAGGCTGAGATCATCAACAGTAAGACACACACACACACACACACACACACACACACACACACACACACGTTGAGGAATATTCTACACAAATTATTATCAAGTACTTTTCCAAAGTGTCACAGCTATAAAAGCAACAAGACTAAAGAAATGTGATAGACCAGGAAATTAGGAAGGCATAACAAATAAACACAATGGAGAATCTTGGAATGGACCTATAGTTTAAAGTCTTAGATCAAGGCTAATTTCTTATTTTTGACAATCATACTACCATTATATAAGATATTAACATCAGAAGAAACTGAATAAATAGTACCCAGTTCTGTCCAATTTCTATAAATTTTCTGAGTCAAAAGTTATTTAGAAATAAAAAATGTCACACATTTACAGAGCAGAGTATGGGAAAGGAGTGTGGCTTAATGGAAGAGTACCTCCTTGACATTTTCAAAGCTCTGGGTTCAACCCTCAACACGGTAAAACTGGTGAAGGGCAAAGGAGGTCAGGGAAGAGAATACGACAGCAATGTGTTCATTCACTATTATGGATATGTGGCCCAGGCTAGCCTCAAACTTCTGAGCTCAAGAGACCTTCCTGGGCCAGGTGAGGTGTCAAATACCTTTAATCCTGCACATGGGAGGCAGAGACAGTCTCTGTGAAGTTGGGGCCAGCCTATCTACATAGAGAATTTCAAGCCAGCCAGGGCTAAACAGTGAGACTCTCTCCAAAAAAAAAAAAAAAAAGAAAAGCGAAAGGGCAGATTATTGCAAAGAAATACTGGAACTCTCCCCTTAATCTCTCAAGTTCCTGTCTCCAGCCTGCTTCCTTCCGCTTCCTGTAACGAGATGAAGCTGTACAAGGCTCTCAACAGAAGTTGAACAAATGCCAACAGCTCTCCAATGCCATGAATAAAAATACGATTTTCTTTCACTCACTGAGCCATCTCACTGGCCCAACTCGTCTTTACGAATTACCCGTCTCGAGTACGCTGATACAACAGAAAGTGAACTGAATGAACCGAGAGTCACTAGATAAGGCAGTATCTGATCTGGCAATACAAAACTTTAAAAGAATTATCTCGATCATCCACCCAACTTAATTTAAATCCAACATTTGGATGGAGAAAGCATCCGGTGCAGATGTGGAGAAAGCCAACGAAAACCATGTTCCCTACATGGTCATCAAAGGCACTCTTGAATCCCTCTCTTCATCATCCTTTGCCAAATCCTACAAATTCGTAACATAAAAATGTTCCCAGTTACAGGTAAGCATGCAGCTGGGCATGGCAGCACACGCCTTTATTTCCAGCACTTGGGAGGAGCGGATCTCTGTGAGTTTGAGGCCAGCCAGTCTACATGGTGAGCACTAGGACAGTCAGAGCTATATAGCAAGACCCTGTCTCAAAAAAAAGATGCAAGACGTTTCCAGTTACATAGAAATAAAAAAGCACAGATGAAAAACAGTTATTTAATAAATAAATGTTATATAAATCAGGTTACTACATTTAAATCACAAAATGTGGGATGGGGATCATCTTTTTTAAGGTAATTTTAAAAACTCATTATATAAGTAAAAATTAAAATTGTTTTGCTAGTTTGGGCTTATAGAATAAATGAATAAAAAAAATTCTTTTTTTTTTTGTTTTTGTTCTCTCACTCTGTAGCTCAGGCTGGCCTCTAACTCAGTGAGATCCACCTGCCTCTGCTTCCCGAGTGCTGGGATTAAAGGCCTGCGCCACCACTAGCCAGCTCCTTTTAGTATAATTAAAAATATACTGTAAAACTTTAATCAGCATTTTAGGAAAACTCCCAGCACTCAAGAGGCAGAGGCAGAAGGATCTCTGTGAGTTTGAGGCCAGCCTGGTCTACAGAGCTAGTTCCAGGACATCCCGGACTGTTACACATAGAAACCCTATCTCGAAAAACAAAAAACAAACAAAGAAAAAAAAACATTATATATATGTAATTTCAAAGATGACAAACACATTAACACATACCTCCTGTAAATCAGCTGATGATGACTTTTTTCTTTTTCCCTCTGTGACAATTTCTACAAAAACCAAAGACATAACAAAAATCATTATTTAACATCTAAATGACATAATTTAATGAACAGAATCTTTTCATATCTATCCCTTATTTAAAATTAAAATACACTGATGTTTTACAGACACTACAGGGCTGTGCCTAAAGACCTAAAAGTTTGTCATGTGTCGGTGTTACAGACTGTCTCTAATGTCTCTAGTAAGCCAATGCACGAGGACAATTTAAAAAGAAAGAACCAGTCCAGCAGTGGTGGGGCCTGTCTTTAATCCCAGCACTCTGGAAGCAGAGGCTGTGGATCTCTATAAATTGGAGGCCAGCCTGGTCTACAAAAAAGTTCCAGGACAGCCAGAGCAGTGTCATAGAGAAATCCTGCCTCAAAAAAAAAACAAAAAAGAAAGAACTAAACAGAAATTTCTTTATAAAAGCCTCATACCCATGGTAGAATCAGATGATTGGGCAAATCCTAATGATGGAGGGCAGAGGTGAGATGATCTAGAAGTTGGCACTGTCCTACAAAAGCATTTCCTTCCAGTTCTGTCTCATACACACATGCTGCACAAATGGGAAGTGCCTTCCCTCTTTACTCAGCAACATTTTCCAGACTTCATGTGGGTTTTCCTTATATGAATTCTCTCATTCAATCGCAAGCAAGGTTTATACAATAAAAACTAGAATATCTTCATAGCCTTGGAGGAGGCAAAGATTTCTCAAGCAGGACACAAGTATTACCATAAATTAAAAGATCAATAAAGTGGGCTTTATCTAAATTAAAAATTCAGTTTAGCTGAACTCATCATTATGACAGTAGAGAGCAAAGTCTCATACTAGAACATAAACTCTAATCCATTATTTGTCAAAGAACTCATAACCAGTGGACATAAGGAACTCACTGGGCTGAGGTATGTATAGAACATATGCTTAGCAAGCCAGGGGAAGGCAGGAGAGAAGAAAGGGAAAAGAGGGAATAAATACAATAAAATTCAATCTTTAAATTGGACAAAGGCCTTGAGTAAGCATACACACACACACACACACACACACACACACACACACACACACACACACGCACACAATCAAGACATAACCATTAAGGAAATGACAGCTAAAATGACAATGAAATTCATAGCCCTTGCAATAAGTAAAATTTAAAAGACTAACATTACCAAATATTGGTGAGAGACTAATACTCTGCTGGTAAAAGTTAAATGAGTGTATCGGCTTTGCCAGT
This sequence comes from Peromyscus nudipes, assembly GCA_902168325.1. Taxonomy (NCBI): domain Eukaryota; kingdom Metazoa; phylum Chordata; class Mammalia; order Rodentia; family Cricetidae; genus Peromyscus; species Peromyscus nudipes. Next base: position 16,581 of record CABHPH010147317.1, read on the forward strand.
GTCTGTTAGATATTTACCTGCCTGCACTCAGTACCTAACAATTATACTTCTAGATAAAGAACCAAGAAAAATGAGAATGTTCATGCTTTCTTTGTCCTTAATAACCAAAAACTAGAAATAAGCCAAATTATCTGCACTAGTAATGTATAAACATATTTGTACCGAGGAAAGCTGCAGAGTAATAAAAGACAATGAATTACTTCTAAGCACCATACGGATACATCTCACAGACATTCTGTTCCACGGAAATCAGATGCACAACTGTGAAACTTGACAGTTAAAACAAATCTATGATAATACGATTTGAACAACGAAGGGTATAGAGGATAAAGGAATATTAACTGGGAAGGGTGCAAGTTAAGTCTGATAAGATGTGAGCAGTGTTCTGTACCTTGAGCTACATGGTACCTATACAAGTAAAGGCATGCACATACAAAGAATCTTGTAACTAAAGCGTTATCCCTACAGACCAGCTTTCATAGTGCTGGAAGGTGCTGTGCTCACTACTGGAAAAGGAAAGGAATCAGTAACGGTACCCACCAATCAGCTCTGTGAGCTAAGTAACGACTAGCCTGACGAGACACGCCCACTGGTGTAACAGCTACAGGAATGCCATCGGAGCGACTTTCTGACTGGATTTAAGGGCCTCCCCACAAGATGGAACCCACACCTGGACACCGCTATCTGTGCCAAGAACCTGAGGTCAGACGGTTCACAGGACCCAGGGGAGAACCTACTACTATTATTTTGCTAAAGGGATATAGTAGTAAGCCACTCCTGACTTATCATTATACTCATGGAAAGGACATCTCTCAGTCCTCATTACAGAAGCTTCTATTTGCAGTAGATGATGATTAACACAGAGCCCCACAACTGGTCAAGGTACAGAGAAAACAACCCACGCAAGGGCAAGCCAGACACACATCCCAGCATGGAAGAGAGAGGTGATCAGGAAGTCACATTCCTCGCTGAGGAACTAGTGACAACTGATAGCTGATGGGAGAGGGAGGGTCAGTTTTCTTTAAAGGTGTGACCAGTGGTGGGGGAGGGCCCCACACCCAAGACTATTTGGGCAACACCAATTGAAATCCATGGACAAAGGAAGAGGAACAACAGAAAAAAAAAAAAATTATGTGGGTAGAGATGGGCCCAAGAGGAGGTGGGAGGCTGGAGGACAACTTTGTGGAGCCTATCTTTAAGTGGACTGAAGATTGACCAAGGTCTCTTGGCTTGCATGACATGGTGGTACACACCTTTAATACCAGCACTCGGGAGGCAGATCTCTGTGAGTTCAAGGCCAGCCTCATCTACCCAGCTAGGATAGCCAGAACTACATAGTGAGACCTGTCTCAAAATAACAACAAAAGCTCCAAAATACAAAGAGGAGGAATCCGCTCTGGTTTTGTTTGTTTTATTCTGGGTGTAAGAGTGTTTTGCCTACATACATGTCGAAATACCATGTGTATGCCTGGTGCCTAAGAAGGCCAAAAGAGGGCTTCAGATCCCCTGGAACTGGAGTTACAGACAGTTGTGAGCTGCCATGTGGATGCTGGAAACCAAATCCAGGTCCCCTGGATGAACAGCCAGTGCTCTTGACTGAGACATCTCTCCAGCCTTTCTTCTTTTTTTTTTTTTTTTTTGGTATGGGGTTGGTTTTTTTTTTTTGGGGTTTTTTTTTTTTTTTTTCACAATGCAGTGAGGGTAATTAGTATTTTAAACAATCCATATTTTTAAAATGACTAGAGCAGTACCAAATTCCCAACATGTAAAAATGGCTAATCTTTGAACAGATAAAAGTTACTTAGATTTGATAACTATATCATACACATGTATCGTACCAGCATCATGCCCCCTGTATAGATATACTAATGTCACAATATAAAATAAAACTTCCGTAAACTCAGTACCTTCCCTCACCCAGATCTGTGACTGTTACTTACAGCTCAAGTCTAACAGATCCTAGAACTCTCGTTGTTGATGCATAGCTTTCCTCTACCATCATTGTGACGCACTAAATCCTCCTGAATCCACACACTCAAAACAACGAAGCAATCCCTTGCCTCCTCTGAACTACACACCTCTATTTCAACTTTCATGGTCAGAATTAAGATAAAAAGTTTCACCCAACTTTTTGATTTTGGTTTTTTGAGATGGGATCTATCATTTTGCCCTGGCTACCTGGAACTATGTGGACCATGGTGGCCTAGAACTTGGAGATCTGCCTGCCTCTGCCTCCCAAGTGCTGGGATTAAAGGCGTGAGCCAACACAACCAGCTTCACCCAATTTCTTGAACTGTTGCACCAATTTGAATTGTTCAATTTGTTGAAACTCTCATTCAACACGCTGTCCTTTGGCCCCCCAACTTTCCCACTCCCCTTGAAGCCACATCCTGTCATATCACTTTACCCAAAGTAAAACTAAACTTATTTTTCTCCAAGTACTTACCCCAACCACTGCAAACTAATTTTTTTTATTTTTATTTTTTCCTTTTCAAGACAGGGCTTCCCTGTGTAGCCCTGGTTGTCCTAGCACTCTGTAGACCACGCTAGTCTGAAACTCAAGAGATCTGCCTGCCTCTGCCTCCCAAGCACTAGGATTAAAGGCATATGCCACTACACCCAGATGCAAACTCACATTTTAAAACTCTGAAATTATTTACTTTCTTTATTAATCCCTATATGACCTATCTTTGAGCTCAGATTATTAAAAAAAAAAACTTTTTCATCATAGCTTACCTATTTCACAGCAAGCCATGACTGCAGTATCACTAACTTCTCAAAATCTATATTCATCTTCAATCCATTTTCCCCATGTCATCAATTCTATTCCATTCCCTGACTCTAGCACCTACCTTATCCTATTAACTGGCTTACCTGATTTACATTACACGCACGCACCCACAGCTTACCTGATATGTCTTTAGCCATTTTCCTCTCCACTGACTCCTTCCCTACTCCCTTCCCAATCAGTCTTTATATTCTTTTCCTTTTAATCCTTTGATTCTCTACTCCAGCTTGTCCCTTGTCTAAAACAAGTACATGCTTAGCAAGGCCTGTAAGGGTCTGAGGCCAGGACTTGGGGGAGCTGCTGTTCTCCCGATCCTGAGAACTCAGCTTTTCCCTCCTGGAAGGGCTGCAGTTATCAGTCCCAAAGTCACTGAGCACTTGTCTGTGGTGCACTTGAGATATCTTGTGTTCTCTTTGTGAAAAAATTGCTGGACTGGCTTCGTGCTGACTTCATCCCGTTGTATGATAGTTTCCTGTTGACTCTGTCCCTTTTTTCCCTACAAACAGTACATAAGATGCCGTACTTCTTAATAACCTTGCCTGGCATAAGACATAGGCAGGACCTTCTGATCCTAGCTTTCCGATCTTCTTTATCTTCTCATCCCCTGGTTTATCCCCACTGAGAGACTGTCACTAAGGAACAACTTGCTGGTCCAGGTCACACTACACTTCCAACACTGCGAAGCTGACATCACCTGGACCAACTGATGCACATGGTCCACTAATCCCTCGGGATGGAACTGAAGAAGAAATCAGGAAGCACTCGGCTACTTTTTCATGTATTTATTTGGGGGAGGGAGGTCATACATAGTCCAGGGCTCATGTGGAGGTCAGAGAACAGTGATCAGTGGTTGTCTCTCTCCCGCCACCATATGAATCCACATGTCAGTCTTGGCAGCAGGCATCGTTGCCCACTGAGCCATCCCACCAGTCCTCAGCCACTTTGTTATTTTTTATTTTTTATATTTATAAACAAAAGAGAATTACATCAGTTTCTCCCCTTCCTCTCCCCCCTTCAGCCCTGCTACCCTCACCTGAAAGCCACTTTTTCTTTTCTGAAAGCCACTTTCCTAATGAGCCACAGTGTACAAGAGCACACAAAGAATTTCGAAATCCTGAAGGCTTTTGTCCTTTCTATCCAAATTATCTGTTTTTTTAGCCATGGAAAATTTTTCCAAAGTAGGGCTAATTAATGTGTAATGGCGGTAAAAGGAGATGAAGCTATAGATACTGCATTGAGAGCCCAGATTTTTAATCCTGACCCTGTTTCTAACACTAGTTCTCACTAACAGATGCTTAGGGTTCCTAAATCCCAGTTCTACCTATAAATCAGAAATAATAAGTCACTTGTAAGGGCTTTTGAAAGAATTAAAGTTTGTAAAGTTCTTAGTATTGTCAGGCCAAGGGTGTAGACAGCAATGGTGCAGTCCACCAGCCTCATCTTCAGACACTTGCAAACTAGATCTCAGACCTGGCTGAAGCTCTGTGAGCAAGTGAGTATGAAGACCGTATTGGATCACTAGTTCTACTGAGTACAGGAGCCTCAGGTGATGCAGCAGAGATTCTAAAACAAATTCAAGAAAATAACTGGGTCATGATAAAAGAGGGTGATATTACTCTGCTACAAAGAGTTTCCAGGGGCTGGAGAGATGGCTCAGCGGATAAGAGAACTGACTGCTCTTCCAGAGGTCCTGAGTTCAATTCCCAGCAACTACATGGGGGCTCACAACCACCTATAATGGTATCTGATGCCTTCTTCTGGCATACAGGCATACATGCAGATAGAGCACTCATACACAAAATAAATAAATAGACATAAATCAAAACAGAAATATTTTAAGACTGAGGGCACACTGGGAAAACAAAGGCTAGAAAACATTAAATCTCTGAATTGGTCTGATTACACACTACTCTACAGAACGAACGTTTCCAAAGGGAAGTCATGAGAAAAAATTCTCCAGTGACATAAATAGCAACGTCTTTTATGAATCTGAGGTCTTAATCTCAAAATTCACTCAAAAAGAGCTTTCTCAGAAGTATAGCTAACATAAATACCAGCGCGTTTTCCGATTAGCAACTTTGTACCCTCAAAATTCTCTTTCCAAGAGCATATACATCAAATAAACTATATAATAAATCAATATAACCAGGTGAAGGGGGTAGATTTTGCCAATGGAAAAAAGGGGGCTAATAACTCATTATAACACACTAACACATGCAAATGTAATAAGCCAACATGAAACATATTTATTGAGAAGAAAATGCACTGAACTGAGATTATGATTATAACTAAAGTTCTACATTAAAAAAAAAAAACTCCCAAATGATACTAGGCGTTGCATTTTTATTTTTCTTTCTTTTGTTTTTGTTTTTGTTTTTGAAGCAGGGGTTCTCTGTATAGACTTGGCTGGCATGGAAATCTCTCTGTAGACCAGGCTGGCCTCACGCTCATAGAGACCCGCCTGCCTCGCCCCTCAATGCTGGGATTAAAGGCCAGCGGCACCACTGACCAAATGACACTAGACACTGTATTTTTCTAGGATGTCAATTTTACTTGAACACAGGGATCAGGAATCTTAAAAACTGAGTCGTGGAGACACGCATACAAAAACACCTTTTATGTCTTGCATAATTATACTTTCAAAGGCAAAGAACAACTGGGTACCTTAAAAACACACAGAGAAAACGCTAAGCATAGTGGCAGACACCTACAATC
>CABHPH010147318.1:0-55426 GCA_902168325.1 Peromyscus nudipes
AATTAAAATACCTAAAGGAGTGGCATAAACTCTCATCTCTATACTCATAAGGCAAGATGGGAGGTGGAGACAAGAGAATAAAATCTGCAAAAGCTTGAAGATGGGAGTACTCAGTGCAGTGGCAGAGAAAAGCAGGGGGTATCCTGCCATAAACATGATGAAAGGTGAGAACCAACTCACAAAGGTTGTCCTCTGACCTCCATACATGTAGCATGGCAGAAATATGTGTGCCAGAGAGAGGAGGGAGGGGAAGAGAAGGAGATATTTAAAATAAATAAATTAAATTAAAGGTAAAAAAAATCATCAGAAGACATCAGGAAGAAAGTAGAAGTTCTAATTAACATCACCTCTCCTTCAATGCCAAAGCCTGAGAACACTGTATTATTTTGCTGGATACTTCTCCAGCCAACTTTTTGGTAATGTATTTTGACGTTATTTGATCATCATATACAATATTCAAAATATACAATATTTCATTACATACTTCATTTCCTGAACACCATGCTCCAGGTCCCTATCTCTGAATTGAGGAAGGGCACTCTCAGGAGAATCCTGCTCTGGGGCCAGATGTTTACTGTGTTTACATCCACGCAGACTCAGACTCACCTTCTATTCTGATAGCCTAGGAACTGGATCTTACATTGCAGAATATGAAGTTTTTCAGCTGCTTGACTTCCCAGAGTGGACAAGGACATCTAATCATCTTGACTTGAATGTATCCCTACACCTGGCATCCAGTCTAGAGATTCCTGTATTAGTTCTGGTGCTGGCTGCTAGTGCCTTGGGATTCAGTATGCTGGGTGACAGTGTTCTACAGAGAAGCTGTGTATTCAAGAGGGCCCCATGTAGCTTAGCATTGCATCCATCAGATGGATATCATCACAGGCATCTCCATGACATATTATTTCAGAGACCTCAAGCTAGTGCCTGGCAGAAAGTGTCACATGTGTTTGCTTAATGAAACATACTGGTAATTACTGTTGAGGGGTATAATCCCTTATATCCCCAAAAGCAGAGTTGGGTCTATTGACTCTTCCTGCTCCATCCCCATTGTGCCATCCCCAGTAAGGCAAACCTTTGCACATTGACAGGCCTGCATTCACTGATTAATCAGCTTAATGTAATCAAGGATAGCAAAGCTATCAGACTAGGGATGTAGCATACTTACCTAGCATATATGAACCCAAATTGAATCCCCAATATCCTTAAAATTCATTTTTAAAAAGTAAAATCTACATCAAAATAAAATTAAATGCATGGAGGAAAAGTTCACTGAAAAACATTTGAGGAGCTATTTAAAATTTTATATTTTAATATAATCACAAACTTGATACAAATTATAGTTCTCCCTCCATTTTCCTTCCTAATTCTAATAGTATGAAAGGAAAGAGAAAGACACGATAAAAAAATTTTACAATCTTCTGAAAGATTCAAATTATGAAAAAATTCAAAGAAAAATTATTTCAGGAGAAAATAATGTAATATCTGGGATAATATTTAATGTACAGAAATGTCTGTTAGTAAGGCAGAAATGGTTTAGGGTGAAGTCTCACATGGGTTTAAGGAAATGTTTTTAACTATTCATCAATACTAAGAGTTATACTGGGAAAATGAGAAATAAGTAATGTGCTGCATGAATCCTAAATGATCTTATAAAAAAAAAAACCCAGAGCCAGATATTGGGGTAAATGTTGAAAGATCAGAGAGACAAAGGAACAAGTCACAGCTACTTCTCACCTTGCCAACTCCACAAATCCTCTAACTGAATGCCTCTGAGTCCTCAGTGGAAAAGGGCCTCTAGTTCCTGTCTCCTCGTGCCTTATATGCCTTTCTCTGCCCAACCATTTCATTTCCTATCTCAGCCTTCCTAGTGCTGGAATTCATGGTGTGTGTGCTTCCCAAATACTGGGGTTAAAGGTGTTTGCCACCAATGCCTGGCTCTGTTTCTCTCTTAGACTAGATCAATCTCATGTAGCCCAGTATGACCTTGAACTCACAGAAATCTAGATGGATCTCTGCCTCCTGAGTGCTAGGATTACAGGTGTGTGCCACCACTGCCTGATCTCTATGTTTAATCTAGTGGCTGGCTCTGTCCTCTGATCCTCAGGCAAGTTTTGTTGGAGTACAACAAAATATCACCACAGTAATGTTCAACTAAAAGCCCCCTAAAACAATTATCATTTAACAAACTATACCAGCTTAGTAATAATAATATTGAGAACAGTAATTCTGGGCTGGAGAGATGGCTCAGCAGTTAGAGCACATAGTATGGTGCTTTTTCATAGGAACAAAGTTCTTTACCCAGTGCTCACACTGGGTAGCTCCAATCAGCCTGACTTTAGCGCCAAGGGATCTAATGCCCTCTTCTGGCCTCTGTGAACATCTTCACTCATGTGTACATATCCACAAACAGGCACATAGACACAAAATGTAAAATAATAAAATAAATTATAATTTTAAGGTCAGTGGAATACTGATAAGGCATGTGGCTTTATCTTTTTATTCAACTCATATGAATTAGTAAAGACAAAAGGAAGTTGTCTCATTTCTAAACATTTCCCTAACAGATTATTCCAATTTATTAAATACTATCTCATGCTAGCATGCATTCAATCTCTCTCTTTTCTTTAAGCCTAAGAAGTAAATAGGCCCAAATTCAAAAATGTATGTAATTGCTGCATCCACATGTTTTTTTCAGACTATATTGGGATAAAAACATTATCCAAAAAATAATATTAATACCTTGGAAAGCCTTGAGCCTGTATTTCAGGAAAGATTTACAGATGCCATCAAAATTATTAGATACACTAATTAATAACTTGCCATGGTTTGAAATTAATATGTATATGTAATCAACATGAACTGATTGAAGATTTATGTTAGGAAATATAAACAATGAAAGGAATGTAATTATACAGTTTGATTAGATTATTCATATTCTATATATTCTAAAAAATTATTATCAAACATTTTGGACCAACCTGAAATCCTATATTTAGTCTCTCTCTGTGTCTTTCTGTGTCTCAGTCTCCAGTTTCTCTCTCTCTCACTCACTTACTTTCTTTCTCTCTTTCTCTTTCAATTAAAAAAAATTCTCTAACTCAAGACAAACTCCGTCATGACATAAATGGATGGTGCTATGTGGAGCACAGCTGACTGGTAAACTCAAAAGATACTAGAAACTTGAATCACCAGAAAAGGGGAATGGAAAAGTGTCCACAGATGCCTGGATAATCCAGAGCAAACTTAGATAAGCACTCCACATTTAAACACAGTCACTACCAAGCTAGGAGAAGCGCATACTGAAATAACCTTGCTCAGAAAAAGGAACAGGATAATATAAGGAATACAAAATTGCCGAAAGGTTGAAGTTTATCTAGGGGTTAAGGAGAGGGGCAGGGTTTCAGAGAATTTGCATATTTCCTATTGTTCTGAACAAGTGTATCAAATAATAACCAATAAAAAACTATGAACATGGGAGGAGATCATGTTACAGTGAAAGCCTCCAAGCGTCCCTGCCTGAGAGAGCAATGTTTTCCCACTGTAGATCCCTCTGTCAGAAGCACATTGGAAATGATATCATTTCATAATGATCTGCAACATGGAAACTCTCTTTCCAGCCATTGGGTGACACGACACAACTTTTTTCCTGGGAAGACACTACGAACTTCCACTCACCACAGATAAGGAGTCCGTAACAAACAAAAGTATAGCTATCACCAAAGTCCACCTTGGTGAACTAATGAGTTTTATTGGGATTACTTAGGGGGTTACTTACAGGGACAGAAATGACTCAAAGACAGCTGCATCATGAAAGGGCACCCCAGCATGGGTGAGAGCTCACAAACCTGGGCATCTGGAGCTCAATGCTCAGTCTACAGCAGCTCAACAGGCTGGAGAGTGTCCTTTCCAGGTCACTTGTTTGTCTGAGCCTCTTCCAAGGATCTCTGCTTCTTCTAGGTGGCTGGTTTGGTCTGGAGTCTTCTTTGTAGCTGGATATCGTTACCCTAGGAGGGCGGAGCCTACTGAATTTGGTCAATTTCAAGGACTTCCTGGAGCTATTTTGAGTTGTTTACCTTCCTCTTAAAGGAGTTTTGTTCTTTACTGTGAGCTAATTTTAATTTTAAAAATGTACCTTAATGTGCAAAAATTTTGACATTCTCTAGTACTGTTCATTAGCTGAGATCACTATATAATAGACTGAAGTTAAAAGATAGAGAGAAATTGTTGTGTTATTTTGCCATAATACTGACTGATATTTTTACTCCAATTTAAACTCAAGATACTGTTTTCTCTTCTTTTCCTTTTCTTTTAAATGGAGTAAGAAGCTATTGTGGTATAGCAAGCAAGAATTTTGACATTACTTATTTTTTATTAATTCCTTGAGAATTTAATATAATGTATTTCAATCATATTCACCCCAACATTTCCCAGCTCAACCCCCATCTCCTTACTCCCACCTTTGTATCCTTTTTTTTTAATTTAATAACCCATTGACTACTCCAGTTTATGGTACCAGTATACTTGCAGGTGTGGCACTGCCCATTGGAGAATGACTGACCTACCAAAGTCTGTGCATTTAAAACAAAATGTTCCATACTTCTACTCAACAAAATTGGAAAATCTAAAAGAAATGGACAATTTTCTGGATAGGTAACACATTCCAAAATTAAATCAAAACCATATAAACTACTTAAATAGACCTATTATCCCTAAGGAAATAGAAGCAGTCATTAAAAGTCTCCCAAACAAAAAAGGCCCAGTGGCAGATGGTTTCAGCATAGAATTCTACCAGAATTTCAAAGAAAAGATAATATAAATGCTCCTCAAATTATTCCACACAGTTGAAGCAAAGGAACATTGCCAAATTCTTTTTATGAGGCTACAGTTACCCTGATACCCAAATCACACAAAGATGCAACAAAGAAAGAGAATTACAGACCAACCTCCCTCATGAACATTGATGCAAAAATACTCAATAAAATACTGACAAACTGACTACAAGAACACATTTAAAAAAACTGATCATCTCATTAGATGCTGAAAAAGCCTTTGACAAAATCCAACACCCTTTCATTATAAAAGTCTTAGAGAGATCAGTGATACAAGGAACATACATAAACATAATAAAAGCAATATACAGCAAGCCAATAGCCAACATCAAATTAAAAGCAGAGAAACTCAAAGTGCTTTCATTAAATTCAGGAACAAGACAATGCTGTCCACTCTCTCTGTCTCTATTCAATATAGTACACAAAGTTCTAGGTAGGGCAATAAGACAACTATAGGAGGTCAGCGGAATAAAAAATGGAAAGGAAGAAGTCAACCTTTCACTATTTGCAGATGATATGATAGTATACATAAGTGACCCCAAAAATTCTACCAGGGAATTCCTATAGCTGATAAACACCTTCAGTAATGTGGCAGAATACAGGATTAACTTAAAAAAAGATCAGTGACTCTCCTATATATAAATGAGAAAGAAATTAGAGAAAGATCACCCTTTATGGTAGCTACAAATAATATAAAATGTCTTGGGGTAACTCTAACCAAGCAAGTGAAAGACCTGTATGACAAGAACTTTAAGTCTTTAAAGAAAGAAATTGAAGAAGATATCAAAAAATGAAAGGTTGTCCCATGTTCATGGATAGGTAGGATTAACATAGTCAAAATGGCAATCTTACCAAAAGCAATCTACAGATTTAATGCAATCCCCATCAAAATCCCAAAACAATTCTTCACAGACCTCGAAAGAACAATACTCAACTTCATATGAAAAACCAAAAAACCCAGGATAGCTAAAACAATCCTGTAGAATAAAGGAATTTCCAAAGACATCACCATCCCTGACTTCAAGCTCTACTATAAAGCTATAGTAATAAAAATAGCATGGTATTGGCATAAAAACAGACACATGGATCAATGGAATCAAATTGAAGATGCTGATAGAAATCCACACACCTATGAACACCCAATTTTGACAAAGAAGCCAAAATTATACAATGGGGGAAAAAAGCATCTTCAACAAATGATGCTGGCATAACTGGGCGTCAACATGTAGAAGAATGCAAATAGATCCATATCTATCACCCTGCACAAAACTCAAGTCCAAGTGGATCAAAGACCTTAACATAAATCCAGTTATACTGAACCTCATGGAACAGAAAGAGGGAAGTAGCTTTGAATGCATTGACACAGGAGACTAGCACAGACACTGAGATCGACAATTAATAAATGGGACCTCCTGAAACTCAAAATCTTCAGTAAGGCAAAGGAAACAGTCAATAAGACAAAAGGACAGCCTACAGAATGGAAAAATATCTTCACCAACCCCACATCTGACAGAGGGCTCCACATCTGACAGATAGATCTCCAAAATATATAAGAAACTCAAGAAACTAGACATCAGAATACCAAATAATCCAATTTTAAAAATGGGGTACAGATCTAAACAGAGAATTCTCAACAGAAGAATCTCAAATGGCCAAAAGACATTTAAGGAATTGCTCAATATCCTTAGTCATCATGGAAATGAAAATCAAAATGAATCTGAGATACCATCTTATACCTGTCAGAATGGCTAAGATCAAAAACACTGATGACAGCTTATGCTGAAGAGGGTATGGAGTAAGGGGAACACTCCTTCACTGCTGGTGGGAGTGCAAACTTGTACAGCCACTTTGGAAATCAATATGGCATTTTCTCAGAAAATTGGGAATCAATCAACCTCAAGACCCAGCTATACCAATCTTGGTCATCATATGCCCAAAAGGATGCTCAATCGTATCACAAGGATACTTGCTCAACTTTATTTATAGCAGCATTTGATTCATAAAAGCCAAAACCTGGAAACAACCTAGATACTCCTCCACTGAAGAATGGATAAGGAAAATGTGGTACATTTACACAATGGAGTATTACTCAGCTGTAAAATACAATGACCTCATGAAATTTTCAGGCAAATGGATGGAACTAGAAAAAAAAATCATTCTGAGTGAAGTAACCCAGACCCAGAAAGACAAACATGGTATGTACTTACTCATAGGTGAATATTAGGAGTAAAGTATAGAATAACCAACCCACAATCTACAGCCCCAGAAAGGCTAAGTAACAAGGAGGGCCCAAAGGGGCATACATGGATTTCCCTTGGGAGGGGAAATAGAAGAGATCTCCTGGGTAAACTGGGGGTGGGGGAGGGGAGATGGAGGGATGCAAACTTGAGGGAGAATGTTGGGCGGGTGAGGTGCAGGAGGCAGATTGGAGGCAGGATGGAGCAGGAGAGTAATGAAAGAGATGTCTTGATGGGGGAGCATTTGGGGATTAGGGAGAAACCTAGTGCCAGGGAAACCCCCAGGAATCCACAACGATAACCCAACTAAGACTCCTAGCAATAGTGGAGAAGGTGCCTGAACTGGCCATCTACGGTAATCAGATTGTTAACTACCCTAATTGTCATCAGAGATACTCTATCCAGTAACTGATAGAAACAGATGCCGAGATCCACAGTCAAGCACTGGGCTGAGCTCTTGGAGTCTTGTTGAAGAAAGGGAGGAGGAATATGTATGAGCCAAGGGGGTCATTACAGGGGAACCCACAGAGACAGCTGGAGCTTATGGACTCTGGACCAACAGTTAGGGAGCCTCCATGGGACCTACCTAGGCCCTCTGCATGTGTGTGACAGTTGTGCGCTTGGTCTCTTTGTAAGGCTTCTAGCACTGTGATCAAGACCTATCCCTGGTGATTAGCTGGCTTTTGGGAACCTGTTCCCCACGCTGGATTACACTTGGCTCAAGAGGAGGAGTTCTGTCCTGCCCCAACTTGATGTGCCATGCTTTGCTCAAGCCCGTGGTAGGCCTGCCCTTTCTAAATGGAGACAGAGGAGGAGTGGAGTGGAAGGGGAGTGGGGTAGATGGGAAGGGGGAGCTACTGGGAGATGAAGAGGAAGGGGAAACTGTAATCGGCATGTAAAATAAATGAAAAAAAAGTTATTTAAATTTTTTAAAAAGGAAAGAAAACTCTCCCTCCTCAAGAAGTCATCAACTAAGACTTATATTTTTATGAAAATCCAGTATTTTGTGGGGCGATCATGATGGACTTATTTATTTATAGAATGGTGCCTTGTGCTCACATCAAAGAAATATGATATGGCACCAAGTGTCTAAGGGAGACCCCAGAAAACTATTCATGAACACTAAACATCCTTAAATTTTCAGCTTTAGAAACTTTGAAAATCCATATTCAAATGTATTATGTGCTCTCTCTTGGTTTTTTTTTTTCCCCTTTGTTTTTTAAGACTCTCACATTCTCTGATAAAATGAAGTACATAGAGGGATGCTTCCTTTTACCTTGACATTTGAAGCTTGCAAATCATGGACAGGACTCTATGTGGCCCCAGCATCAGGACATGCTTATAGGACTTTGAACTCTTACCTCAGTGGTTTTCATGCTTGGCCATCATGTGTCTGTCTCCTTCCCTCCATGTCACCTTTTTTGTAATATCGCTATAGAGTCTTGGCCCTTACCCAGAAACCATCAGGCATTCGTGAAGATTGACACTTTGTTGTAGGTCCTTAATGACAACCCTGTCATTGTTTCCTCTTCTCCTGCTACCATCTACAGGTATAGATGTAGCTCTGTACCTATGCTGCATGAAGTTAATCTTCAGCAATACCAAGTTCTAGTTTTATGGATCAGAATGCATGTATTTTTAATAAACTGGAGAACAGATTCCATAGCTGCAAATAAAATCATAAAGCAATTATTCAGGAATCAATAATAAAATACACAGTATGTATAAATATGTGTATGTGACAAGAAACTTGTCAATCTGGTACCTTGGTATCTGCTTTCTGATTCACAGATGTTGTATCCTAGGAATATGCTCAGGAGAGAAGGAGATATTTAATAAGGACACCAACCCCTTTTATGAAGATTCCACCTTTATATTCTAAAGGCTACACCTAAAATCTCTCTCTCTCTCTCTCCCTCTCTCTAATACCATCACATTTGGAGTACTTTTGTAGGGTAAAGGATAGAAGCATATTTTGGGTGTGCATATGTATGTACATGTTCCTATGCATTAGCGTGGCCCTATGTGTTCCTTGGTATTTACATGGAGGTCACACGACCGTCTTTGCTGTCAGCTCTCACCTTCTACCTTATTTGAGACAGGTTCTCTTGTATGTCACTGTATCCACCAGGCCAAATAGCCCTTGAGTTCTCAGGTATTATCCTACTTCTCCATAGGAGTGGTAGAACTATATATGTGGGCTACCTAGTCCTGCCTTTATGTGGGTTCTGGGAATCCAAACTCAGTGCTTTACAAACAGGTACTTCTCCCATCCAGGAGTTAGGTTTTAGTTTTTGAATTTGAGAAGAGCACAAACATTCAGACCACAGCATTTCCCCTGGGTCTTTGGGCAGTATTGTAAAAATTTTCAGATAATTTTTCAGATTAGAAATCTTTATTTGATAATTGCTCAGCTTCCATAAGGAAAGCATATCCTTACTTGGTGGGTGGATTCTGCCTTTTGTTTCTATGGTCTGAAAGGCTCTTATACTTAAGACACAATCAATAAATTATGGCTGTGTTAAATTAAATTAAAATTTACCACATCCCAGTTGTGTCATCGGGTCCTTTCAGCCATATTGGCAGCTTTGCCATTATTCTTCTATCTCCTTATGAATAAAAACATTTCCTATGTGTTAGGCAAGAATGTCGCTCTTTTCCTCAGCTCAACCATGAAATCAAAAGCTTCTTTCCTGCCTTTACTGAATCTCAATCATTCTACAAAATCAATTGCATGTGTCTGTTTTGCAAAAGACTTGACTGAGCAAGCAATTATAGTAGAATTATTTCTTAATGAAGAACAAACCCTTCCCTTGCTTTTTAGTATTTTAGACGAAGAATATGGGAATTCTCTCAACAGCGACATTCATAAATATTCATGTTTTATTCATCAGTTTCTCTGTTCTTTTTAAATTTATTCTTGTTCATTCCAAGTAATAGAGTTAACTTTTTAATTCTTTTCTTTTGAGAGCATGTATTTGTGCTTTTGTCTGAGAAGCATTAAATTTAACAGGCTTTAAAACTGGTGTGTGCATATATCCACACATATATGTACATATTTGCATTTTTGTACAAGACAAATGGGGAGGATTGCACAGCCCATTAAGCAGGCAGTTCAAGTAATAATGTGGGCCTCAAAACAGCCCTCATGTCAGAGGAGCAGTAGCAATTTGCTTCTGACGCACTTAAAAAACTGCAGTTTGGGCAAAGTTCACTCATTAAGTTCTTTGTCCATTTGTCAAAAAAAGAAAAAGAAAGAAATTGTTCATGATCTGATGGTGATTATAATGGTGATTTTAATAACAAACAAAATAAAGTCCTTGGAGCCTGCTGCATTGTGACTTTTTAAATATCCAACTGGGTGCCTGGACCTGTAGATAACTTGGTAAAGTACTGGCATGGAATGCATAAAGCCCCAGGTTCAATCTCTACCACTGTATAAGCTGGGTTTGAGATCAAATGCTGTAAACCCAGCACTCTGTAAATGGAGACATTGATTAGGATTTAGTGCAAAGTCAAAGTTAACCTGAGCTACATGAAACCCTGTCTTAATAAATAAATAAATAAATAAATAAATATACATTTTGAAGGTGTATAGCCTTTAAGCTAATATGATTCTTTTCATATCACATTCCGGAAATAACAAAAAAAAATAAAAATAAAGTTTTGTTAGTGATTTTCAATATAAAAGACAGAAAGAAGTGATAGGATGAGGGGAAGGAAAAAACTAGAGTGTGTATAGAAAGGCTAGATGAAGGATTACTATAGTAATAAGACCCTTTGGGACCTGATTGTGGCGACAAGTGCAAAAACTTACACTCATGATCCCATGATGAAATATTCCTAGAAATAAGTGCACACATGCACCACAATATCTCTCTCTCTCTCTCTCTCTCTCTCTCTCTCTCTCTCTCTCTCTCTCTCTTTCTCTCTCTCTCTCTCTCTCTCTCACACACACACACACACACACACACACATGCTATCTCACACACACACAAATGAGTGAAAGCAAAACTGGGCGAAGCTTAGTAAGCATGAGGGATTATTGTCATGTCAGTATACTACTGTGATACAGCATTGTCGGTAACGTCAGTATCATCACTGAGTGAACTGGAGGAAAGTGTGCATGGGACCCTATATTATTCATCTGCGTACACATGAGTCTACGATCAACTCAAAACACTAAGCAAGCTTAAAAATTGAGGAAAGGATTTTTTTATACAGATTCGCAGGTCTCAGATGGAAGCAAATGGTGGTCCTGAATGAAGGCGGTGAGTTTCTACAAGTTCTGCAAGGAATCGCATGCAGAGATGAAGTATGCTCTCCACCCTGTCACTTCCACTTGGCTACTTGACAACTAGGGTTGACAATTTGCTCATGGTTTGCACAAATGGCTGTATTATGTCTCATTAAGGACCATAAACACCAATCAACCTAATCACAAAAGTGCTGTTTCAGTGTTCATATGGCTATTTAATCAGAATTATGCAGCCGAAGATGAATAATTTTATGTTAATTATCATGTTTACTGCTGTGGAGAGGAGAAACACATCTCTCGTGTGGCTTTAAATGAGCCTTATCTGGAATTTTGCCTTTGAGATGGAGATAATAGAGGTATATGACAGAGACACACACACAGAGACAGAGACAGAAAGAGATGAAAGATCGAGGTAGAGAACAGAGGGGGAAGAGTAAGATGCAGTGAGAAGACACAATATGGGAAAACTGAGAGTTGGAGTCAAGCTTGTCTGGGTTTGAATTCTGCAAATTTCTGACCTTTGGAAGTTGAAGTCTTGGAGAAATTTTCTCATTTGTAAAATAAAAACAGTCAGTAATCTTGTCTTCCAAATTTGGAAGAAAGGCACTGAACCTGCATTTTGTTGGTTTGTTTTAGTTTTCCTGTTGACATATTTATTCACTATACAATGAATTGTATTATTCCCATAGCATGTATACAGTACCCACCTGTCATATTTAGCCACACTTTTTCTACCGTGACCACCCTGCACCTATTGACATCCCTAGTCATCACTATTCTATTTTCAGTTCTTGTTTTCAGTTTCTGCGTAAAAAAGAGAACATGTGGTTCTTATTTTATTTTCCTGTTCATTTTTTATTTCACTTAATAGAAAGTCCTCCAGAACCATCTATTTCACTGCAAATAACAAGATTTTGTTTTTTACAGCTAAAAATCACTCCATTTTGTATGTATATACTTATCAAAAATAAATGCCAATGGCCAATAAGTATGTGGAAAATACTAAACGTCCTTTGTCATCAGGAGATGCAAATCAGAATGCTAAAATACCATCTTCTCACAGTAAGAAGAGTGATTATCAAACTAATAAGATGACAACACCAAATATAAGGATTTGAAGAAATAGTAGCTCTTTGTACGCTGTTGTTGGAAATGTTATGTGATCCAGGCACTGTGCAGGTATCGTGTTGCCTCAAGAATATAAAAAATTGCCGGACAGAGGTGGCACACGCCTTTAATCTCAGCACTTGGGAGGCAGAGGCAGGTGGATCTCTGTGAGTTCCAGGCCAGCCTGGTCTACAGATTGAGTTCCAGGACAGGCTCCAAAACTACACAGAGAAACTGTTTCAAAAAAATATGAAAAATCATGTATCTATGTGTATATGATCCATGTACACTGAGAATCCCTCCACTTACTGTGAGCTTTACTTCCAGCAGTCATACATACTTAAAAGATAAAATGTGCATCTGCACAGATGGCTAGAATGTTAGGAGCATTTGCTGCTTTTCCAGAGGGCAAGAGTTCAGTTCCCATCCCCCACATACCACATTTGGCAGCTCACAACTGCCCGTAACTCCAGGTCCAGGAAATCTGGTACCATCTTCCAGCCTCTGTAGGCATCTGCACATACTCACACAGAGATATAGACACATACACATAATCAAAACTCATTTTAAAAAGATAAAATATTTGCAGTGCCTTGTTTTTGCCCTTCATTCCCAAAGTTTCTGCTTTCCTTTTCTTGCCATTTCCCTTCTACTTTAGCACTTGTTTTAGCATTTCTTTCAAAACTCTTGCCAGGGTCTTGTCGGCCATACATTAGTTTTGATTTGTTTGAGAATGTGTTCATTTTGTTATTTTTTTTATGCTAGATCAAACCAGTGAAAAATAATCCACATATTTCTCTTTATTTTATATACAGATTTCATTTAAGGTTTATTTATTGAACTAAGAACATTGTTCTATATGTCCTTCCATAAAGATTTTGCTAAAACTTCTCACCTTAGTTGGGGTTTCTATTTCTGTGATCAAACACCATAACCAAAAGCAAGTTGGGGAGGAAATGGTTTATTTGGCTTACACTTCCACATTGTAGTCCATCACTGAAGAAAGCCAGGACAGGAACTCAAACAGCGCAGGAACCTGGAGGCAGGAACTGATACAGAGGCCATGGAGAGTTGCTGCTTACTGACTTATTCCTCATGGCTTGCTCAGACTGCTTTCTTACAGAACCCAGGACCACCTGCCCAGGGATGGCACCACCCATAATGGACTGTGCCTTGCCCCATCAATCACTAATTAAGAAAATGTTCCATAGGCTTACCCACAGTCAAATTACCCACAGTCAAGGATGTATTTGCTTAACTGAAGCTCCCTCCTCTCAGATGGCTTTAGTTTGTGTCAAGTTGACTTTATAAAACTAGCCAGCACACTTGTAAACACAGCCTTCCCATTCTACAATTGGAAAAAATCTGAGAAATAGAGATAGAAAAGAAAATGTTGACTTGGCTACTACTGAAAATTATTTAGACCTACTTCAAAATGGACAGAGGGGGGAATTTATCAATAATATTTGCTAACCAGTTATGATAATGTCTTTATCCAGTCCTATATCAAGAACAAGAGAAGCAGGGCCCAGATCTACCTCTTGAGGAAAATTCAGTGCAGGGAAGAATGCAACTATCTGGAAGTGGGGGAGTCCAAGAGTTGCAGTCAAGCAGGGTCTGACCTGCACATGCAAACCATCCCAGAAGCTCAGAGTTCCTCCTGCTTGTTTACAAGGGGACAGAGCAAAGACCAGGACTCAGTTCTTCCCAGAGATATCATCAGAGACTATATGAGAAACAGAACTCAAGACCTGCATATTTTCTCCATGTTCAGATTTATATCCAAATCAGGGCAAGTAATCAATGGTCTGAGGGATTCTCCACAAAAGGTTCCCAGGTCCCTGGTTAGTCTCTTCTAACCAGCATCAACTAGAAGACCAAAGGACAATATTATTGGCACATGGCATGTATTTATTAAGAGATTCTTAATTTTCAAAGGCTAGAGTTTGAACTGTTCTGAGATGCTGCTTTTCAAAGTTAGAGAGAATTAGTTAAGCACCAGCAAATTATTGTGTGCCCAGCAGAGGGATCTCTATACACATTGACTGATCCCTCTCCCTGAGCCTTGCTTCTCTGTACCTGAGCAAACTTGTCAAATGTTGACTTCTTACTTTCTTTGCTCAGATTATGTGTTATTGCCTCTTGTGGCTCTTGCTGCTTCTCTTCGTACACCTTTTCTCACAGGAAGAGTTTTAACCTTTTCATTATTATTACTTATTACTGTTATTATCATGTGTGTGATATGTGTGCATGAGTGTGGGAATGCATGTGTCATAACATGCATGTGAAGGTCAGAGGCCAACTTTCAGGCAATGGTTTTCTCCACTGTGAGTTCCAGAAACCAAAGCTAAGTCATCAGATTTGTGAGGGAAGCACTTTTACTTGCTGAGCCATTTCATCAGCCAAGTGCAGCCTTTGGTAGAGTTTGACCATCACTCATAGATACTCATGTAGGAAACGGAAGACAAGCAAGGTTCCATGACTAATGACCATGCTCATCGGCACTTTCAACTTCGTTATTGAGTATCTGAGGCTTTTCCATTTGAAAGAACGTTTTCCCAGTTGCTTCTAGCTTAACTATCATTCTAACAGCACAAAAGTCCTAGCTGGCTAGATGCTGGGTAACTGACATTCATTTCATCAGTTGCATAACAAACCACTCTGAAATCAATGGCTTGGAAAATCACTTATTAGATCAGCATCAGTGGAGATGGTGCAGTCAGCAAAGTGCTCATCTTGCAGGTATGAAGACACGAGTTCAGTTCTCAGAATCCATACAAAAGAGCCAGACATGATACACATGCTCATAATCCTAGTGCTGGTGAGGTCAAGATAGGCATATCCCTGGTGCTCGATGGCTAGCCACTGTAGCCTACCAGATGAGCTCCATGACAGTGAGAAGCCCTGTGCCAGAAAACATGGCAGATGAAACTTGAGGAACAGGACCCCAGGATAAGCCCTGCTGCCTGGAAAAAACAATTTGTGGGAGGAAGGGTCTATTTTAGCTCACAGTTTCAAATAACTGTCCATCGTGTGGGGTGGTCAAGGCAGTAAGAATTTAAAACAACTAATCACATCACATTCAGAGTGAAGAACAGAGATAAATGAACACATGCATTCTTTCTTTACTGCATGCTGCTGCTCAGATGACTTTCTCTGCTCTTACACAGCAAAGGACTTCCTGCCTAGGGAATGGTGTAGCCCTCACTGGGCCGTGTGCTCCCAAATCAGTTAAGTTTATTAAGATAATCTGAACAGACATTTCCACATGCCAAGCTGATGTAACCCATCCTTCACTGAGACTCTTTTCCCAAGGGATTCTAGAGAATATTAACTTGACAATGAATGTTAACCATCACTAAGGCAAGCATTTGCAACGATTATGCCAGTCAGCTGGAGATATAGCTCAGTTGGTAAACTGTTGTCTGGCATGCACTTGCGTGAAAAGCTGTGTTCATAAGACAGACTCGGTGACACAAGCTTGGAGGTGGAGGATAAAAGTTAAAGGTCATCCTCAAGCAATATGAATTTGAGGTTAGCTAGTCATACATGTGACATTGCATCAATAAAAATAATACTTATCATCATCATCATCATAAATAGTAATCCAAAATTAAATTATTGTGCTGGCTTCAAACTTTCTCATCTCTTATTAGCCAAAGTATACCACATGATCCAAGCTACCTTTAACATGGCAGGGAGTTTTGATGACCCACAAGGACAGGATACAAGGAAAGAAGACTCATCAATGAAGATTACTAATCTCCTACTGTGTTATGAAGGTACTAATATAATACCAATATCTAACACTAACCGAATGTTAGCTACCTTGGTAAGTTCTCTACCTTTAGTCTCCTTTAAATACCCAAACTATCCTATCAAAGAGTTAACCCTAAAGGGATGTGAAAGCAAGCTCAGAGGCATCCAATGCAGGATTCAGAAACACTTACTGGCAAAGCTAGAACTCAGAATAAGCTCTGACAAAGACCCTGTTTTTAACACCATGTAAAATGTTTCCCTGGATCTAATACACTCAAAATATTCTTGGGTCTTGGTTTGTTTTCTTTAAAAATAAAGATGTAGTTTCCACCATTCAGGACCAAGAAAAGAGATTTTCTGTATTGTATTTCTGTGTGTAATACCTGCAGAACCACTAATTATTTTTGTAACTCGCTCTTAGCATTCAATAGATATTAGGGTAGTGAAGCAAATACCAAACCTGTGGTCACAGGTGCTGAGTTGATCACCCATTCTATTGTCAAGGAGGTGTATGAATTTTAGCATATGAATCATTTATTCCCCATTCAAGCCTCAATTTCCTCATTTGTAAAAGAATAATGCCCTTCTCACAGATTATCATGAGATTACATGCAGAGTTCGAAAGAAAGAAACCACACTTTGTTAGCTATAAAGCATTATAAAAACACAGCCTGATGAGTTAGTAAATGGGAATCTGTATTGTCTTTGTGCATAACTATTCCTCTTTTGTTAAAATCTCTTTTTGTGGCTACTGCAATTACCTAATAGAATGATAGATTAGTGTAGCTGGAATGAGTTTTTTAAGTTCTAGCTGGAAAAAAATCATAATAAATATTTAATGTAGCATCTTTATAACATTTTATTCTCCTTTATTCTTTCTGAATTTTCATAAAATTTCCTCATCATAGTTCCTGAACATTTTACATTTTTCTTCCATCAGACCTGAAATAGGACAGCGTCCTTTCATATTCCTTTTCTCAAACCATCACTCTCAATTAGATCCATCAATATTTTGACTCACTTTTACTTTTGCAAGATTTTGGTCTCTTTCCCGGGCAGGTTTCTACTTCTTTTCCACCTCATCTCTTCCTATTTATCCATTAAAACACCGTAATTAACTTCAGAGCCTGCCTTGGGTATGGTACTACATATCACTGTCAAAGTATTTCTGTTGATAGTGTATTTCTCTGAGCCACTGCCAAAGCCACAAGAGTCCTTTAAGAGCAACTTGATTCTTTGTGACAGCGTCTTGCCTCTCAACACAGAATCCACAGTACTTTAGGAAGTTTGATAAGCATCCACTTGGCTTGATAAATCTTTATGGAATGCTCACCACCTACAGGTCAATGTGCCAGAGGAGCAAGCCAGAATCCTGGCCTTCAAGAGACTTTTAAAGTCTGACAGGAAAGAAAAGATGCTGTCACAGAAACCTCTAACAAGCAAAGGAGGGTGAGCTCCTTGGGAGACATTGGTTTTGTGAGCTAATATAATGAAGACCTGTGCACTCCAGTTGAGCTCACTGAGAGCGAGCTGCAAGTTTGTTCCCATGACTGTCTACAAAACTTAGGCCAGTTATTTTTTCAGCCTGAATTAAAAGCAAGTACCTACCTATCATTTTGGGTTTGATCAAATCTCTTTTTATTTTGATTTGACTATTTTCTCCTTGTCAGAAAATGAGATTTGCTACAGAATTCTGTCCAAATGTAACCCTTTATGATGTTTTCAATGTATCCAATGATGTTTTATTTGTTTTACTGGTAGAAACCCAGCTAAATATCTTCATTATCCTCATGGTACCATTTCATTCTGGGTTTCTTAATTTTTATCATTGCTTAAGATTTTGCTTAGCTTTTGTTTATATGAAGTTTTTATAGGTTATTTTATCTAAATGGACACATGCAAGTAAGTCAGTTCAATATCTACCATCATTACTGCTTTACTCTATTTAAATGAGCATTGGTATTAATGCACTGTTCATATTTTATTTGATTTTAGTAATTTCCTTTCATGGTCCCTGAGTATAGTTGTTTTCTTCGGTTGAAATTTTCCCTCCTAGAAGGAGAAGAGAGGCTCGGAAGGTTCATGAAACCCATAAAAAACTTAAAAGGCACATAAGACTCCCAGAACTTACAAGATTCATGAGGGCCCTTCCTAGAGGTTATGGGTGCAATAAACACTGCTCAGAGGTAGGAGACTCTTCAGTGGATCTGCCAACAAGGTGCTCAAGGACCACAAGCAACGCAGGTTCATGGGTCTTTTTAGTAGTGCAGCTGACAGAGTTACCCTCTCAGTAACCCCAATAAACCCACAGAATAACCAAACTGGACCTGGAAGGAAAAGTCTGTTTGATCTGCCTCTGCCCTTTGGTGAATAGGTATTTCTGTGCCACCTTCACATAAAAGTAACATAACAAATGATATTATTTGGTGCATTTTTTTCACTCTTGATAACTGCATGTATTCTTCAGTCTCAATTTAAGTCCCACTTCCCATGAGAAGCCTTCCAAATTTCACAGAAGATGCTGAAACTTCCTCTGCCTTAACTATGAATGTTTTCTTTTCAGTTGACATGTCCATCTTATCACATCTAGTCCCATTCGGTATCTTTTAGCCCATCCCTGCTGAGTCCACACGTCTCTCCCTGTCCTGTGTTCTAATGTGCTGACCTGCTCACATCTCAGTTGCTGCAGCTGGGCTTGAAGGACGAGCTTTAGAATAGGGAAGTAAAAGATGGAGTAAGGTGGACAGGTCAGTCTTCCCATACTTTGCTTAGGAGCATGACTGTCTTCATTGGAAAGCCCTGTGGAGATATATATATATATCCATTGAATGCCTCTGAATTAACCTATTCAGGGCCACCTAACTTCTAGAGTCAGAGAAATGCTGATCATATGTTTTTAAGTCCTTAGCTATGTTTTGAGCTGTTTGCTTCCCCTAACCTGTGTGCCTTTTTATAAAAAATATGTTTATTAAAGTCTCAAAGACTGTGAATGTGATTTCTGTTTCTTTTCAGGCCCCTAGACTGATGTAACTAGTGGCTGGCCTGGCCTGTGGCACATAGGTCTGCTTTATTTATTGAATGAATTATAGAATTGTTGTTATATAACAATCCTGAAAATACATAGTATGGTGGTATTTCCTTTTTAAAAACACATTTTAAGAATCAGATAATTGGGCTGGGAATGTAGCTCAATTGGTAGACTTACCAAGCAATAAGGAAGCCCTGGGTTCAATCCCCAAAACCACATAAACCAGGAGTAATGGTGGAGGTTTGTAACACTGATACTAGCTCAGAACACAAAAAAAAACCTGTCTCAACAACACAAGTTAATTAAGTAACTTTTGGAATGTCATTGATATAATTTCAGAATGATGAATGAATGGACAAAAGCCTAAAATTTTCCAAGTATGTAAATGAACTTAAAAATTTAGGTTGTCTCACTTTCAGAGTCAAATTCAAAGCAAAAAGTTGTACAATGTACTCATGTATCTGACCTTAAATTTACTTTTTAAAAATAAATCAGATCTAGAAGTCATTTTAAAATAAAATTGACCTATATTGTGCCCTGGTTGGAGCTCCTCAATGAATACATCAAAGGCGGTGTCAAGGTGGCTGTTTGTTCTTAGGAAAAGAGAATATGAATCTATACATGGGGAAAGGGCCAAATGATATAAAGCCTGTTTATTACATTGTAATTGAGACTGCAGAGTTGGCTCAGCCAATAAGAGCACTTGTTGCTCTTGGAGAGGGCTCTGGTTCCTAGCATCATTTCCTAGCATCCATGTGTTAGCTTACATACCTCCAGTTTCAGAGGATCCAAGACCTCTGAACCTCTGACCTCTGAGGGCACTATACATACTTGATATACACACGTACATGCACCACCGCACATAAAATGAAATAAAATAAATAGTAATTGATCTGTAGGTCATCTGTTACTGCAATGATTTAAATTTGTTTTCTAGAATTATCTTTTCCTCAAAGCATGTTGTTATTCTAGGAAGCCTTAACCATTTCTCAACAAATAAAATCCAACTAACAATGCCCTGTATGCTGGTTCATACCTTCAATCCCAGCAGTTAGGAGACAGAGGCAGGCAGATCTCTATGATTTTGATACCAGCCTAGTAGACATAACCAGTCCCAAAGCCTGGTGGTTACATAGTGAGACCCTGATCTCCCTCTTAAAAAAAGAGTCTAGTCAATAAATATTGCTCAAAATGAATAAATAAAAAGTCTCTGAGTTCTTACAAGTCAACCCTTCTAACAAAGGTAAGAGTGAGAGAGAATTATCATGACTACAGATATCTCTTTACAGTCCTAGCTCTATTATTTTAAGGAAGTGGTTCACATCTACTGCCTTCACTCATAAAATGTGAATAATTATCAATATTTTATGATAAGGTATAAATTAATTCATATCCATAAAATTTCCAGAACCATACCTGAGGGCACACAGTAGGTATTGAAGACCTTACTAGTATCTTTCCTATTGGGTTGACAATTAAAATATCAAAATATCATTTGTTTATGGTAATAAAAAGTAGCTTTTTTACTACTCATGATCTAGCAGATGTGAAAAAATAATAATTCAGAAGTTATGGTCCATATCCAAGAGCACCTGTTCTCCTCTGATTTGGATTTCCCAGGGACTAGACCCTGTACTTATGGTCCTTGTAGACATGCAAACATGCAGAGAAATCAGCATAAGAGTAGGCATGGGTTTAGAAAATGCTCCAAATGTATGTATCAGCCCTGAAAACCAAACAGCTACTGAAGCTCCTTCTGTAAAGATAGCCTGTGATGTCTGCATGATTCTCAAAGTAAAAAGCTGATGCTTGATCTCACTGGGAAATTGAGAAAACTGTATGAAAGCATACTGCAGAACTCTAGCTAAGGGGTAAGGCATGAGAATACTTGTTGACTAGACATTCAGACCTCTCCATTACAAAGACTATTACTCAACCTGGAACAGAGATAGAGTAGGAGAGCAATGAGAGAGATACCATGACAGAGGGAGACATCATGGGAATGGGGAGAAACCAGGTGCTAGGGAAGTTCCCAGGAATCCACAAGGATGACCCCAGCTTAGACTACTATCAATAGTGGAGAGGGTGCCTGAACTGGCTTACCCCAGTAATTAGATCGGTGACTAATACCCTAACTGTCATCCATACCCTAAACCTTTCTTTAGTAACTGATGGAAGCAGATGCAAAGATCCACAGCCAAGTACCAGGACCAGCTCCAGAAGTCCAGTTGAAGAGAGGAAAGAGGGATTCTATGAGCAAGGGGTATCAAAGTCATAATGGGGAAAGCTACAATGAAAACCAAACCAAACTAGTGGGCACTCATGAACTTTAGACCAACAGCTGTGGAGCCTCCAAGGGACTGGACTAGGCCCTCTGCATAAATGAGACAGTTGTATAGTTTGATCTGCTTAAGGGGCCCCTGACAGTAGGATCAGGATCCATCCCTGGAGAATGAGCTGGCCTTTTGGAGCTCACTACCTATGGTGGGACACCTAACACAGCCTTGGGGGGGGGGGGGGAGGGGGGGGGTGGTGGTTGGACCTGCCTCAATTGAATGTACCAGGCTCTGCTGATTTCCCATGGGAGGCCTTACCTTCTTGTAGGAAGGAATAGGAGGTGGGTTGTGGGGGAGGCTGGAGGGGGAGAAGGAGGAAAAAGGGGGATCTGTGATGGTATGTGAAATGATTTAAAAATTCTCTTAATAATAAAAAAAACAAAGACTTTCACTCAGGGTTATTGGCACACTAGCATTCAGGTCTATTGTATATTTACAATGAGCAAGGTGTACAACCCAGCAACTCCAAAACAGCTTTCACAAAAGATGCAGATATTGGGCACCGGAATGAAGTCAGAATGCCCACAGATGGTAATGTATGCTTCAAGGGTGTATAAGAGCACCAATGACACTTCTACAGTACTATGTCTCATCTGATGTATGATTCATTAGTATTTGGCTCTCAAGTTGTTGTAAAGCTATTTTTCCTACAATTAAAACTCTGTATCCTACAGGGAGGCTCTTTGAGGCTCAGGAAGTAAAGGAAACTCACAAGTCTCATGAAGCTCTCAAAACTTATAATATTCACATAGTCTCTCCCCAAGGATATATGAGAAGTGATAATTGGTGGGGATGGGAGGCCATCAAATCTATCAAGCTACCTGCAAATCATTCTGGGATCTTCCAGGACTTGGGTTTTCTAAGAGGTATCTGCTTTTGAGACATCTATGTTTCTATAAGTAATTCCTGACTCATACCTGTAAGGAACTCTAGTAAAGTCACTGGTTCAGTAAGCCATACATGGGTGGAATCTTTTGTTTATAATCAATGCACTATCTAGCATGAATAGATGTTTGTTAACATCTCTCCCAAGGAAAAGACACACAATACAAGCATGCCATTGTGATCCAGTGACATGTAACAACTGATCATATCTAAAACTGTTAATACCCACTAGTAGCTGGTGAGTTCAGAAGCTTGTGTCTGGATAGGCAAGCTACAAATGCAAGAAATGCTTTCGTAAAACAGAGAAATAAGGAAAAGGCTATCCAATACAGCAAGACTGGAGCTGTCATGAGAAAAGTACATGATTAATTGTTGAATAACTAATAAACAGTGAGCCTACTAACAATTCAGGACCTAATGAGGCCTGCCTTATCCATAGTAATGTTTGCTAATAATGTGATCAATCAGCCAGATTTCATTTCCCAGTAATAGGTGCATTATACCAAACATAAAACCATATGACATGAGTTTGTACTGGAGAAAAAAAAAAGGTGAATCTTAAATTTGGCATTTTAATTCACATTTTAGACTGGCTAACCCTGATTTTAAAAAAAATCTATGAACACAAAGAAAAAATTATATTACCAGTTTCAATATGAATTGGGATTCATTGTTGATGTTTACCTTGGCAAGTGGAATAAAGTAAAAGAAGGAAGGGAAAGCAACGTTGTTTTCTAGTTTAATCGTTCTTTACTAGAGTGCTTTTAAAGACTCATTCCCGTAGAGATCAGTGGAGCAATGGGAGTGACTGTCACTACGGAGATGAGGGTTGTTAGCTTGTCCAGACCACACTGATGTCTTTGATCATTAGCTGTCTGTCGTTAGTGTCAGTGGTCGCTCTCTGCAGCTCAAATACATACTTACTCATTGTGCTGCCAATCCTATCTCAGAAGACCTACTTAGATGAACCTTCTCCATCTTCCCTGCAAATTAGCCTGTGGACAGTGTGCTTCTTTCTCCCCGCCAACCTTCCTCCTGGTCCACACAAGGTTCCTTCTTGTGTCTCTATGACTCAGTCTCGTTAAAAGAAAACGAAAACTATCCTAAGTTAAAGGTGATGATGGCACTTTATCTCCTTCTCAAATTGTAGTTGCTCTGTGATCACTATAAAGATATTGCCTTACTTTCATTATCATAGCAAGTTTATCAATGGTTAAATACTTAGAATAAAAAGATGCCAAGATGCATATGTACCATATAAATGTATCTATATATTGTAGATGAATTATATATATTATGCATTATATGTGTATTGTATACACTATATAATATAGTATATATTACTACATATGTAGTATATATAGAAATACATGTTACTATGTATTAGATATGTGTATAATTTAACAACATAAAAAAGGTATTTGTAAGAATAATAATTATAAAGGAAAATACTAAGTAAAATATACTAAATGTTAAATGCCATAAATGGCAAAATAGTTTTGGAAAAAAAGAGATAAATGATGCTGTGGGGCCCTACTAAGAGGAAATTGGGCACCAGACTAGAACATGCAAAAATATCTGTGGGGGGGGAGGGGCCTGGGAATTAAAACCAGAGCTAAAGATACTTCCTGAAAAACAGTGCCTCCAAAGACTCCAAGGGAGCTGAGGCTGGGAAACACAAAATGGAAGCTATGTGCCAAATTTGGGCTGCTCAGTATGTGGGCATTGGTTTTATTGACCTTGTTTGCATTGCATTAATCAATAAATACATAAACCAATACAGGACAGGATAGTGCCTGTACATGCTTCTATCCACAATAGAAAATCAGTCTGAATATGTACATTATGCCAACATTCTCAGAAGAAGATAAATATGATTTAAGTTCCATATAGTCAAAGTCACATTCCACATACTAACATGCTTTTTCACTTAACAATTTTTACTTTGGTAGATCACATGGGTCTCCTTGGAAAACTAGTTTCTGTTCATGAACACCTCTTATTTAGGCACTTCTCTAAGACAGGTAAGAGAGAGTAGTAAATAAGGCAAGTATGATCCTTGCCCATATTTAATCAACGTTCTAGCAGAAGTTAAAATTAAAATAAAACATTAGCTGGGGAGGCCAAGTAACTGAACTGGTAGAGTGTTTGCCTTGTGTATATGAAGCCCTCAGTTCAATCTCCAGCACCACATAAACTGAGTGTGTGCCGATGCATGCCTGTAATCCCAGCACTCTAGAAGGAAAGGCAGTAAGACCAGAAGCTCAAGACAGTTCTCTGCTGTGAAGTAAGTTTGCAGTCTGCCTGGGCTATGTGAGACTCAATCTCTAAATAAATTAATTAATTAAATTAAAGATAATTATAATAAACAAATCATTTGGTTTAGTTAAAGCAAACTGAGTTAAAGAAGAAAGAAAGCAAAAATGCTAAATAAGGAAGGAGAATGAGGTGTAGAGGGGAGCAAGGAGCTGCCATGTCCCTCGGACAAGTAGGAGATTCTTCGCTGAGGACATGGGACTTGATCAGACTCGTGAGAGGAACGGTATTGACAACATCACACACCAGGTTTGCTCCTGACCTGTTGGTCAATGGGCATGAGATGAAAACCTAAGAGTAATGGAAGATATGACCAATGGAGTGGAGATGTGTATGGGGCAAGTCATAAATAACTCTAAGACTCTGTGAGAACTTGGACTTTTGCTCTAAGTGAAGCAGACAATCATTACTGTGTTTTCAGTCAAGCAGTGATCTTGGATCTTAAAACTTCACCCTATTTATGCTTCTCTATACCAAGCTTTCAAGAGAGAGAGTTAAGACCCAATTTTCTTAGATACCCACATAATTAACTCATTTTCTTGGCAATAGAAATACATTACTGAAGCTTTTTAGTTTCGTGAGCTCCCATTTAATAATTGTCGACCTCAGTGTCTGTGGTACTGGTGTTCTATTTAGGAAGTTGTCTCCTGTGCCAATGAGTTCAAGGCTATTTCCCACTTTCTCTTCTATCAGGTTCGGTGTTACTGGATTTATGTTGAAGTCTTTGATCCACTTGGGCTTGAGTTTTGTGCAGAATCTATTTGTATTATTCTACATATCAACATCCAGTTATGCCAGCACGATTCATTGAAGATGCTTTCTTTTTCTGTTGTGTAATTTGTGTACCTAATGCTTTTGCTGGCTCTTGGGACCCAATTTCTCATACTGGATTGCCTTACCCAGACTTAATACAAGGGGAAGTGCTTAGTCTTACCATGAGTTGATATGCCATGCTTTGTTAATACCCAAGGGAAACCTGCCCTTTTCTGAACAGAAACAAAGGAGGCATGGATTGAGGAGATCAGAGAGGAGGTGGGGGAAAGAATGAGAGGAGAGGCAGGAAAGAAAACTATGACCAGAATGTAAAATTAATTAATTAATTAATTTAAAAAGAAATTCATTACTCTGGGCCATGTTTGAGATACATGAAAATTTTGTTGTCAACTCAGATAAAGAGAACCAGGCTAGATACTTTTCCTTTATAGTAAGATAATGACGGAAACAATAGGTAAATGAAGACAGAAAGAGAATGGTGGCAGTAACTGATCATAGAATTCAAGATTAAGGTAGAAGAAAAGCAGAGGATGATGAAGAATATCAAGATGTTACTAAACTGGGAAAGCCATGAGTTCCGTGGATTGGAGGTGGTATAAAAATGAAGGATTGCTGCCTGGAGATGTTTGATGGAGTTGCAGGGAGACAAGTTGCTGTGTTTCAAAAAGGTTGATACAATGTGATAACACTCCTGTGGAGCAGGAAAGAGGAAAATGGAAGGAACTCCAGAGATAGAGAAACCAACATGTTTTGAAAATCTCTGTGTTCTGAATCTACAAGAATTAAGTTAGAGCCTTCTTGGAAAGAAGCGTAGGGAGTGACTTCTAATTGCAAAACTCTAGGGAAATCTACTGTTGTTTTGCTAAAAGGTCATGATGTCAAAATGCCTTCTACATATTTATGTTCATAGACATAGATTTGTGCTGCTCTCAACCTTGGTCAGAGAAGGTTATTACTGCAGTGAATACTGGTTAATGAACAGACACATAACAATTTAAAGTACTGAGAATAAGCAACTGAGAGTGAGCAGCCATGCATGGGATATCTCTAAACCTGTTCTCCCTACC
Organism: Peromyscus nudipes; assembly: GCA_902168325.1. NCBI lineage: Eukaryota > Metazoa > Chordata > Mammalia > Rodentia > Cricetidae > Peromyscus > Peromyscus nudipes. The sequence goes on from CABHPH010147318.1 coordinate 26,600, forward strand.
CTCCAAGACTCAGGGAACATATTAGAAGAGGGGATAGAAAGAATAAGAGAACAAGAGGATAGACAGGGGTGCTACAGAATGCTGTCTTCTGGGCTCGCTATGCTGTTACACACACAAACACACAGCTGTCTTTACCTGCACAAGAAATGTACAAGATCAAGCCAGTTAAAAATTCCAGCATGGATGGGGGGAAAAATACCAAGCCCCCTCCTCTCCAAGCTGAGGAGCTACTAGCAGTTGATGGCTTCAGGGGAAATGAGGTTCATTGTGTGGTGATATTGTGCTCCCCAATGTATTGTGCACCCTAATAAACTTATCTGGGGTCAGAGAACAGAACAGCCACTAGATATAGAGGCCAGAAAATTGTGGCACACACACTTTTAATCTCAGCATTCCAAAGACAGAGATCCGTCTGGATCTCTGTGAGTTCAAGGCCACACTGGAAATAGCCAGGCATGGTGACGCACGCCTTTAACCCCAGGAAGTGATGGCAAGAAGCAGAAAGGTATATAAGGCGTGAGGACCAGGAACTAGAGCCTGGTTAAGCTTTTAGGCTTTTAGCAGCAGTTCAGCTGAGACCCATTCAGATGAGGACTCAGAAGCTTCCAGTCTGAGGAAACAGGATCAGCTGAGGAATTGGCAAGGTGAGGCGGCTGTGGCTTGTTCTGCTTCTCTGATCTTCCAGCATTCACCCCAATACCCAACTCCAGGTTTGTTTTTATTAAGAAAACTTGTTGAGATTCGTGCTACATTATTGTTCTTTGGAAGGGTGACCACTGGTAGGTTCTCTATGGCCCAGTGGATGATATCACACCCATGTACATATGGGCTGCGTTAATTGGATTCAGTGGGTTAAAAACTAATAATAAATAAAAACAAAAAGAGGACATGAAATTGACAAAAAAATGTCTTGGGGAGTTCTAGGGAGAATGGCAGAGGTGGACAGGATCAAGATACCTCATATACATGTATGACATCTTCAAAGAACAAACAAAAAGTATTTTTAAAAGCACTTTAGGGAAAATATAACATGATAAAACTGGAAGTTTAACAAGGAACAAAGAAAGTCATGAAGGATCAGAAGAGGACAACAATGACTTTTCTTAGTTATGGGAGAAAAATAACCATTGACACGGAAGACTCTGGAAAAGTACTTTCCTTAATAAAGAATAATGTGTCCACAGTGGAAGATGGAGACACACCAGAGGTCCTTAGTGACTGACTGACTTAACTGCTGAAGGATTCGGGACCTATCCCAGTGCTTAACCTGCCTTTTTTCCTCCCAGACAGTGTGAATTGATTTTTCCAACAGTGGATTTTCCTGAAGCAAAGCTAACAATCCAGCAGTCACTGTCATCTAAACAAGTTGTGATGATTTATTAGTTTTCGTCAGGGGGATGCTTGTGACAAAACAAACATCGTGTGAATCAGCAAGGGCGCACTCCCAAGATACACAGCCCTTCCTGAACATCCCCTTTGGATTAGTGCTGCTTAGTAATTCAGGGAGCAATTCCTCTGAGAGTACATAAAGAAGGAAATCAGAGGTGGCTCTCCTGGTGATGAGGAGACACACATAAACCAACAAGGAGGCAATGATGCTAGGGAGATACTTGAGTTGGGTAGGTTTGAGAGTTTTCTTTGTAAAAAGTGTGATGTGCAGGGCTCTCAGCAAAATTTTTCATTGGCAACTGGACATTATAAAATTCATTTGTCTTGCTCACCAGGTTTTATTTCCATCCCATGATATCATGCATGTTGGTACAAAGAAAAGCAAACAAAAGAGCAATGGGGAGCTAGGGAAATAGCCTTGCAAGTAAGGACCTGAGTTATCCTCAAAACATGCATCAGGGGGAAAAAAAAAGGCCAGGCATGGTGGCCTATGTATGTAATCCAGTCCTGGGGAGGCTGAGATAGGAAAAATCACTGGAGGTCACCAGTCAGCCAGACTAGACCACTTAGTGAGTGCCAAACCATTGAGTCACCCTTTCCTAAAACACACACACAGAAAATGGAAACAGCACCTGAGACATGGAAACCGATGTTGTCCTCTCACCTCCACACACACATGCCCATGCATACACACACATATGCTAATATGTGCATACTCACACAGGAACAATTGGCATTCACTTGAAGACTAGTACCTGTCTTTATCAATCCTCTATCATGTAATTTTCTACACCCTCTCTGCACTCAAAGACAATCATAGAAAGCACACAAAGACAGTCATAGAATTATCTAAAATTGTATTTTGAAATTATTTTCTTGCTACCTTAACTTTTAGCATGAACTAAGGAATTTTCTTCTGCTGTAGATAGAACAGTGCTTAAGCAAGGGAATTATTTTCTTCACAACACCAACTCCCTCTCTTCCTTTGTGTCTTCCCTTTCCCATTTCCACTGTCCTTCCCCTTCCTTTATTTCTGCTTTGGTTTATTCTTGAGGAAAGTACCTCCAAAAGCTGGTAGGTGTGGCCCCAGCTGGAAAGGAGAGGAAGAGAATGGAGGTGACCGCAATGATATGTGATAGCCTTAACAGAAGAGAGTTGGGATATGAGGTTCTAGAATTCAAGCAGGGAAAAAGTGTGTACCCATCAAAGAATGGACACTAGGTGTGGAACATCAGTCCCCAGCAAAGGGTTGGGCTCCAGAATGGAAGCACCAGCCGGGATATTGATCTCAGAATGTTGAAGAGAGTGGCTAGGATAGAGGGAAGCCCAAGGAAGGATTTTTTTGGAGCCCAAGCATACATATGGGGTGTGTGGAAGATTGAGCACTGACCACACACAGGTGATAGTCCTCTGCATACATGATAGATATACAAATAGACAATAGATAAATGATACATACATAGATTAGGGAGAGAGAGGAGGTGGGAGAGGGAAAGAGAGACTGTCATGCTAAATGGGATAGATGTTAAATGTAGAATGGTTAGATGACTGACAATGGAGCATGTGAATACGTCATAAATACAAATGTATATGTATCTATACATAATATACACACACAGAGAGAAAAAGCGATCACTCATCATTCTTGGCAACAAAACTATGCTTAGATTCTGATCTCAATATTTCAATGGAGTTTTCTATACCAAAAAGAAACCATGGCTCATTTAACAAATGTCTAATCCCAGAGCTAAAAAAGGGAAATCTTAAGAGTAACTTCAAATTGTGTCTGTCAGAAAATTAGAAGTGTTCAAAACATGAAGTGACTTAGCAAAAGGAAGTCAATCCAGCTTTGATGCTCTCCAAAAAATCTGCTCAACAGGTAATGATAATAGGAAATATAAACTTGCTGAGTTACATAGGAAACAATATTACCGGCTTAAATACAAATTTAAACACAAATATTCATATTCACTTATATAAATAAATGAACAATTAAAACAAAACACATCATTTAGTCTCATCACTGCTGAACCAGTTACAGGAGAACTTAACAATGGCAATAGTAACATTTCATTTGACTGTTTCTGTAGGTCAAGAACCCAGGAGTGGGATAGCTGGAAACTTCCGACTTTGGAGTTCCCATAAATGTGATCTTGAAGTTTCTCAGAGTTGCTGTCTTCAAAAGCTCAAATGGAGCAGAGAGCCATACTTTCTGGCATCCCTGTGGCTGTTTACAGGAGGCTGTAGTGTGCATGGACCTCTTCTTAAGGCTGCCTGAACAACCTCCCAATGTAAGTGTAAGGTTTTTTTTCCCAGTGTAAGTGATCCAATAGAGAGCAAGGCAGAGACTTCAGTAATTTTTTTTATGATCTAGCCATAGAAATCATATGATGACGTGTATACATTATCCTACTGCTCACATAATTCAGTCCTGCTCCAGGAAAGAGGAGTCACATAAAGACATCAGTACTGGAATGAATAGGTCATCAGGGACCATCTTGTATGGTGCCAACCACAGTCTCAAGCACATGCACATGGAATGAGTCACAAAGGAGAACCTCTTTAGAGAAATAATAAGAGGACAGTAAAGGAACTATTAGGCTACACATCAGTTATGCAACCAAAATAATAGTAATCAATGCAAGAGAGATGAAAGCCAGATATAAACCTGATGAGCAGGAACAGACAAAGTGAAGTGTGCCTTCTGTTATACTCTCACCAAAGATTCATAATGCAATTGTAATAGACACATTCAGATTAATTAAGAGTGAGAGAAGTTTACAAAAAAGCATGACCCTGCAACCTTGAAACCTGAAAAGGGAGTCTGGCAAGATGGCTGGGCAGGCAAAGGCACTTACTTAATGACCAAGGCTAACACTTGAGTTTAATCCAAAGGACTCACAACCTCCTCAAGTTGCTCTCTGACCTCCACATATGCACCACAGCTTGCACAAACCCACATATACGCAAAATAAAAAATTGTTTTTAAAAATACTGAGGTTGTGAAAGTTAAGAACAAATGAAGAAATACCTCACATCAGAGAAGATTAAAAAGACCTGATAAATTAAGGCAAGAAGTGACGGAAGTGGCTCCTTCTGCTACAGCAGATTAGCACTCGGGTGAAAATGGGTTTAGCAAAATCCTCATCCAAATCCACAGAACTGAGTTGTGTAAGTGGTGTCACCATGGGGGCATGTCAACACAAAGACAGGAACTGCCTCAGAAAACTGGACAGCGATGAGAAGGACCAAGCAAGAGAAGAGAAAAACATCTGAAACTCCAAGGACTAAGACAACCTGAGGAAACACTAAACCATGTTCCCAGCTTTTAAAAAAAATCTGTGTTCCAATCTTCTATGTAGCCTGGGTACCCTGCGCTGGCACATGATGTTCAATGCTAAAGAGCTGACTGCTTTCCCATTCCTGCCCCTTCATTACGAAACCTGTAAGTCAACTATTTTGTCACTTGCTCACAAATTTGCCTACACTCCCCTGATAGTCATCCCTACACATAAGATGAGGCAGCAAAGCTTTTGTTTGATAACTAAATCTTTTATGTCCTATTAAATTCCCGTTTGCATTTTTTAACAATCTCTCTTTGTAATTCAATGTATTGATCAGCAAAGTGGTTTCTGCCTGTTGAGAGAAATGGAACTCCACGTCTGGCCTCTGTTTGTTTCTGTCTCTTAATGCTTTGTACTTTTGCATTATTCATATACCCAGAGGCTCTGCGTGATGGCCACATTTTTGTAAATCCCTCAAATAAATAAATAATGGCCTATTTAGAAAAGCTACTTTGGTTTACCTAGGACTTCGGATGCTGGAGTCTGATAAGTCATGTGTAGAAACTCAAGTCAGAGGACAGCAGTGGGAGCATCTCCCGTCTGGGTTCAGATATGAAAAATGAAAATGATAGCCAGCCTACCACTGTGTTAGTTTGGAGTGCATTTCATAGTAGAGAAATTCTGTTCTGATTTCCAGCTTCGTTTCTTTGAGATGCCCAACTCCCTCCCCAACCAGATGCAGCACACAGGCAGCTAAGTAGCCAATGCCTTTAGGAAGGTGTTTCTGGGGAAAACAAAAGGCTCTTGCTGTTGTCTGTTGTTGCTGTTGTTAAAGCTTCCTATAAGGGCTTGCCCTCTGATATCACAGGTTAATAGATGTTGAAAGGAGATTTGGCAAGGGTTGATTCATTTTGGCAAATGAGGGAGAAAGGAAGATACCTTTTTCTATTATGCTTGTCCAGAGTTTTAGTCCTAGAGAAATTAAACAAGTACTTAAATAGTCCATTGTGTGGATGGTGTTTATCTAATGATTCGAAGGACTTGTTCAACTCTCCACTGAGACACACCAAAGAATGTCTTGCGGAACTCTCCCAAATCATCACCCACCATAGCAGCATCTCCCCATTACAGACAATGGATAGGGTTCTAAGGTTTTTAAATTATAAAATTTGGAATGGATAGATCTCATTTAAAATGACTCACACAACATCACAATATTTCCCTGTCTGTGGGATCTTATATCCTAAAGTGACAAGGGCAAATCACCATGACAACCTGCTCAGCAACAATGTGGCTGTGTGGCCAATTCAACAGCTTTTCCTGAACTTGGTGATATCAAGATGACTTCAGTCTTCTAGATCTTTCTATTCCTCTCCTCCAGGAGGCTTCACTCCATAAAATACATGTTATGCACATACCCCTCACTCTTCCCTTTTCAGGTGAAATGCATTAAACTTTCTTTTAGTTTCACTTCGGCTTAAGATCAATATTTCGACTGAATGCATATCTTTGATATATAGCATTTCACTAGGAGAGTATAAGAAGCCATATATTATTTTGCTCTTAAGAAAAATGGGAATCTGATCTGGAGATTACCTGCTAAGCGGTTGTGAGGATTTATTTGAATTCCCCTAAGAACCTGTTAGTGTATAATTTGTTGCCCAGGATTTATGACCCTCCTGGAGATTTCATTCACTGCATTTGAACATTTCCCTGACATGTCAAAGATGTGCCACTGTGCTGAGATTCTTGTATATTGATGACAGGGTTGCCATGGCACTTCTCTTGAAATCTTGGCACTCCTTAAAGACCTGCCTAAGAGACAGTCCAGTGTGAGAAACACAGTTACTATCCTTGCCATCAAGTCTATTTGCATATGCAAATTAACTGTATTTTAAATAATAACCCTAAATTTCTATACTTTCTCATATCTCTAAAATGAGTTTAACAACCACATAGTCTTTAGGTTTTATTAATTCTATACTATATCATAATGTATTTAATTTTACCTAACATTTATCAATCAAACCATGTTATTTAAAAGAGAATCAAAGTATATATACACATACATATTCTTAGCCTATCCTTTAAGTTCAAAATATATGAAATAGTTGGATGCTGATTTTGTTTTATGTTCCCTTCACATTTGAGTGGCCTAATTCTTTCAGAGACTTACTCATGAATGTTAACATCAACTCACAGAAGACTTGTAACTCATAATTAGGAAGATGAAAGCTGAGATAGAATTGACCTCTGTGCTGCCATCAACAATGAGGAGGTAGAAGAAGAGGGGGAGAAGGTGGAGGAAGGGAAAAAAGAGGAGAAGGAGGAGGAGGGAGAAAATAAGGAAGAGGAGAAGAATGAGGAGGAGAAAGATAAGCCAGCATAAGCAGTATCTCAGGATAGTGTGGAGAACTCAAGTTCAAGTGTTTCCTAGCAATTGAGAAGAACCCAACAGACACTAGCTCTGATTTTGATCAGTTATATTTATACATTAAAAGCACCACATTGTGGGCTAAGAGAACATTAAGATAATTACTCTAACCAATTTGACTGAAGCTGTTGTCCAAAAGACTGTTCCGACTCAGCTTTTCTGTAAACGGATGTTTCCTGTCCCGACCGCCTGGTCCCAAATAAACACACAGAGGCTTATATTAATTACAAATGCTCTGCAATAGGTCAAGCTTATTACTAACTAGCTCTCACATTTAAATTAACCCATTTCTATTAATGTATGTGCTGCCATGTGGCTTGTGACTTTACTAGTCCTCTAGCTTGTCTTGTTTCCTGGGTGGCTGGCTTGTGTCTCTCTCTGACTCTACCCTTTTCCCCCAGCACTTTTAGTTTGGCTTCCCTGCCTAGCCTTATTCTGCCTTGCTATAGGCCAATCAGCTTTTTTATTAACCAATGAGAGTAACACATATTCGCAGCATACAGAAGGATTATTCCACAGCAGTTTTCAGTTATACCACTTAAGCATTTTTTGTTTTATTGAAAATGTTTTTATTTTTCTCATAATGTACCTTGATTATGATTTCACTTCTCTCTATACCTTCCAGTTCCTCCCGATTTCCCCTCATATCTGGATTCACTCCCTTTCTGTCTCTCAATAGAAAACAAACATGCTTCTAAGGAATAATAATAAAAAAAACAGAAAAAGCACAACAGAAAACAACAAAACAAACAAACAGAAGGAAAAAAGCCCAAGAAAAGGCACAAGAAACAGATACAGACACAGAGACCCACTTGTTCACACACACATAAAATAAAATACCAGAAGCCATAGTATATATGCAAAGGATCTGTAGGGTTGAGAAATAAAGAGAGAATAAACAAAATAAAATAAAAATATTTTTAAAACAAACAAGCAAGAAGCCCTGGCACAACATCGTGAGACAAGGAACCTCCAAAGAAGCTGTTAAGTACATTTTTTTCTTGGCCGTCTATTGCTCAGCATACAGCATGTACTTAAGAATTTTAAAAAAAAAATGAAACCCTACTACAGAAGAAAAAAAAGAATAGTTTGTTACCCAATGAAACTCCCTTGAAGAAAACTAATTTTTATTATTATTATTATTTTAGTTAGTTATTTTACATCTAGACTGCAGTTTTCCCTCCCTCTTCTCCTTCCATTCCCTCCCTCCCTCCCCCCCCCCACTGCCCCTCCTCCCCCCCCAATCTACTTCTCCTCTGTTTCTGCTCAGAAAGAGGCAGGACCTTCATGGATATCAGCAAAAAATGGCATATCAAGTTACAGTAAGACTAAGCTTTCCCCTTGTACTTAGGCTGGGCAAGGAAATCCAATATGAGGAATAGGTTCCAAGAGGCAGCTAAAGCATTAGGGAAAGCCTATGCTCCCCTTGTTAGTAGTCCCACAAACAGACCAACTACACAACTGTCACATTTAAATTATGTAGAGGGCCTAGGTCGGTTCCATGCAGGCTTCTTGGTTGTTGGTTCAGACTCTGAGTTCTTATGAGCTAGGTTAGTTGTTTCTGTGGGTTTTCTTGTGATGTCCTTCACCCTTATGGCTCTTAAACTCCTTCCTCCCTCTCTTCAGCAGGATTCCCTGAGCCAGGCCTAATGCTTGGCTGAGGGTCTCTGCATCTGTATTCATCAGTTACTGGATGAAGGCTCTCTGATGACAATTGGAATAGGCACCAATCTGATTGCAGGAGATAGCCAGTTCAAGCTATATATCCACATTGCTAGGAGTCTGAACAGGGGTTGTCCTTGTAGATTCATGGGAGTTTTCCTTGCATCAGGTAGAAAGTGAAGTTATTCTTTAAATACAGCTAATATCCACTGATGAGTGAGTGCACACCACATTTGTCTTCCTAGATCTGGGTTACCTCACTCAGGATGAGGTTTTCTAGTTCCATCCCTTTGCCTGCAAATTTCCTGATGTTTTTAACATTAGAGTAACAGTCATTTGTTTTTAACAGCTGAGTAATACTCCATTGTGTAAATGTACCACATTTTCTTTATCCATTCTTTGGTTGAGGGACATCAAGGTTGTTTCCATGTTCTGGGTATTATGAATAAATCTGCTATGAACATAGTTGAGCAAGTGTTCTTGTGGTGTGAGTGAGCATCCTTTGGGTATATGTCCAAAAATGGTACAGCTGGGTCTTCAGTTAGATTGATTTGCAATTTTCTGAGAAACTGCCATATTGATTTCCAAAATGGTTGTACAAGTTTGCACTCCCAGCAGCAGTAGAGGAGTGTTCCCCTTGCTCCACATCCTCTCCAGCATAAGCTGTCATTTGTAGTTTTGATCTTAGATATTCTTATACATTTAAGATGGAATCTCAGAGTCGTTTTGATTTTCATTTCCCTGGTGGCAAAGGATGTTGAGCATTTCTTTAAGTGTTTCTTTGTCATTGAGATTCTTCTGTTGAGAATTCTCTGTTTAGGTCTGTACCCCTCTTTTGAATTGGATTATTTGGTTTTGTGATGTCTAATTTTTTCAGTTCTTTACTATTTTGGCAATCAGACCTCTGTTAGATGTGGGGTTGGTGAAGATCTTTTCCCATTCTGTAGGCTACCATTTTGTCCTATTGACAATGTCCTTTAACTTACAGAAGCTAAGAAAACTAAATCTTTAATATGTGGCTTTAAACAAATTTACAGTCAACTCCCAGCTTCTAAGTATGTTGAATTCAGTAGCAGACTGAAAAGATGTTTAAAATAAATAAACAAGAGTACTTGTTGATCTTGTAGATGACACCAGTTCTATCCCAGCACCCACATGCCAGCTGACATCTGTAACTCCAGTTTCAAGGGATCAAATTCTATCTTCTGGGCTCTTATGATACTGCATGCACATGATACAATATACCTTTCCCTTTCATGAGTGTCCTCCAATATTTGCTTTTATAAAAAACATTCGGAAATCACAGGTCTTCCTATGTTCCCATGTCTTTCTATGTTTGTAACTAAAATGTGTAGTTCTGGTGCTATGGCTCAGTCAGTATAGGATTTCCTGCGCAATCTGAGAGCCTGAGTTCATATCCCCAGAACTCATGCAAAAAGCCAAGTATGGTTGTAATCACAACACTGAGGAGGCAGAAGTAAGAGGATTTCCTGGAGCTCAATGAACATTTAGTCTAGCCAAATTGATGAGGTCCAGGTTGAGTGAGAGACTCTATCAAAATTTAAAGTGGAGAGGGACCGAGAGAGAAACTCAATGTTGCCAGTGGCTTCCACATGTATCTATACATATGCACGCACGCGCATGCACGTGCGCACGCGCACACGTACACACAAAGTAAAAAAATTTTTTTCACAGTTTTAAATAAAGTAGACCACTTAAAATCCTTTCTCACATTGTGCCTTACCCTCATTTCTCTTTGATATTCAAGCAGGGCTCAATTGTATCTCTTCTCTCCCTTTACTCTTGGGAAAAGATGAAATCTAAAGTGGTTTCCATTGAAAGAAGCAGCCAAGCTCACTCAGCATTAAACTCCTAGGCAAAGCCTCAGCTTTCCTAGCATCTTGTCCTGAAGATCAAGTTCCCAGGTCCAGGTTCAGTCAAGACACCACTATCTTGGAATCAGCTCTGCTCTTATACAGTTTTAATGAGGACAATGTAGTTCAAACTTGAGGTGACATATTGGAATACCCACAATACGTGTCTTTTATGCCAGTAGAACTGGGCTGTTACTTTCCATACATGACGTGTCCATTTTTGTTGTAAACTTAAATTGAAGAAATTCATGTTATGTATTGGCTCTTAAACTTTTGAATCTCTGCAAATTCTTCTGAACCCTTCAAGGGGATAAAGAACTTGTGAAAATAAATGAACAAGTGGGAATTGAAGGTTTTACCTTAGTAAGAGACAAATTCTGAGATGTCTAAATTTAATTACAAGGGTGGAAGGTAGAAAGAGAGACGGAGAAGGTTAGTAGGTTAACAAGCTACAGAACAAATAACAAGGCCCCTTTTCCATTCTTGAATTCATGTTGAAACTTTAACTCAAATCCTACCCCTACTTTTCTAGGAAACACTGCATCTCACTTATAATCCCGGTCAATCAACAAGTCTATCTTCCCAGAGGCTGTCATCTCATTCCAAAAGTTTCTCTGGTTTACATAACCCCACTTCTCTTATCTATAACCAAGCTAGGTTCAAGGAGAATGTCCTTTAGTCCCTAGACAGGGATCTTATTTCTTTAAAATAGAAATTAGCATAGGTATCACTCAGGTTTCTGAAAACTCAAAGTATTCTCTTAAAATTTAAACTGGGAGGTATAGCATGAATTCAGGACCATTTTCTCAGCTAGGATCCAAGAGTGTAACTACTGCCAGGCTCAGTAGCAATAATAGCACCAATAGTCAGTCATAGAATTATTTCCTGCAATGTTAATTCTGCTTCCTAACAGCACAATTCCTGGTCCCAGAAGAAGGCCCCAAAGATGACAAGATCACACACAAGCACATGTCCAAAGACTTCCTCTAAATTTTACAGATCCCATACTCCTGGTTCTCATTCAATGACTCCAGGAGTTTCCATCCACAAAACTTCCTAGCCTTTCTAACATCTTACACTCTATGAGCACACCCCTGTTGGGGGCAGGGATGGAGCCACTATGCAGTGGGATTCAACACAGACAGAGCTATAACCATGTGAGAACCTGAGCTGGACCCTGAATAGATGAAGCAGTCCTAGGAGGAATCACAGTTCAGAACAATGACCTGGAGGCTGGAGAAATGGCTCAGCCATTAAGAGCACTCACTGCTCTTCCAAAGGACCCAAGTTCAGTTCCTAGTACCCACATCAGGTGGCTCACAACTAACTTCTGCTCAAACTCTAGTGATCCAACAAGCTCCTCTGGTCTCTGTAGGCATATGATCTCACATGGAAATAGACATACACCATAAATATATTTTTTAAAACAAAAAGAAAAGACAATGTCCTGATATAGAGACAAATTTATGGGTAGAGCAATGGCAGATAACTAGATGGAGAGAAATGTTTCAACTCCTCGATTTACCATTTCATTCTTTGCAGCAGACTGAATGTATCCCCTCAAAACTCACAGATTGAAAACTTAATGATTAGGGTAATTGTATCACAAAGTGGGACTGAGAAGTGATTAATTATACCAGGGGGATAGGATTAGTGCCATATGAAAGAAATCCCAGAGTGCTCTCTCATCTTTTCTACTCTTTGAAGACACGAAAAAAGATGGTTACCATGAATCATAAAGGGGAACATTCTCAAACATAACATTTATCCGTGCTTGAGTTCAGACATTCCCGAGTTCAGAACCGTGGAAAACAGAAATTTTTGTTTAAAAGACACCTAGTTTTTGGTATTTTGCTATAACAGACCAAATGGTAAAAGAGCGAGAAGAAGAAGGTGGGGGATGGAATGTGTTTCTTAGCAACCTTTTCAGATATAACCTTGAGAGTCACCAAATATTATACATAGTTCATTCTAAGGCAAGTAATTGGTTACTCTCCCTGGAGGAGCCCACACCCACTCTTACCCACATCTTACTTTCTTTCTGTTCTCCCTTGGGAAGCATATGCTCCAACTCAAGTGTGTCTTACTTTCTCTTGAGTGCAGCTTTCTTTTAGCCCTCATATGTAGCCTATATTAAAATATCTTTAATAAAATTTTTATCTCTACTTCACTAACCTGACCAATCCTGAAATTCTTTTCACTGAGGAAGCTGCAAACCCTGGATTGGCCATAGGTAAGGTCCCTAAAATTCTAGGGCAAATCCTTGGGCTAGAGCAAGTGAAGATAGCAGGGCAGAGGTGTGTCTGTGTCCCTTCATCACCTGCAGTACAGAGGTTTCCTGTACTAGGATTCAGTATTAGACCCATGTTCAGGACTTGATGGAGTTCAGGACTCCAGTTTTTCTTTCAGTCAGGTTCTGTTGGTCACCCTCAAACCAGGTGGCTACGGCTGAGGAAATCATTGGATTCTACAAAGGAGGCACGAAAGTGTGGCTGCCTGTAGATTTCCTGAATTTCTTTATATTCTTTGATCTAACATCAATACTCCTACAAAGATGCGATAAAATGTGGTTGCTATATTGTGCACCCTAATGAACTTATCTGGGGGTCAGAGAACAGAACAGCCACAATATTAAACCTAGAGGTTAGGCAGTGGTAGCGCACTCCTTTAATCCTAGCATTCCAGAGTCAGAGATCTGTCTGGATCTCTGTGAGTTCAAAGCCACACTGGAAACAGTCAGGCATGGTGACACACGCCTTTAATCTCAGGAAGTGATGGCAAGAAGCAGAAAGGTATGTAAGGTGTGAGGACCAGGAACTAGAGCCTGGTTAAGCTTTTAGGCTTTTGAGCAGCAGTTCAGCTGAGACCCATTTGGATGAGGACACAGAGGCTTCCAGTCTGAGGAAACAGGATCAGCTGAGGAATTGCCGAGGTGAGGAAGCTGTGACTTGTTCTGCTTCTCTGATCTTCCAGCATTCACCCCAATACCTGGCTTCAGGTTTGTTTTTATTAATCAGACCTTTTAAGATTCATCTTACAATAGAAAATACCTTCAATAATTTGGATCTCTGTTAAACATTTCAGGGTCCACATCTGTGTGCCCATTTACATGCTGCAGGATCTGAGAAAATGAGAAAAGCCGTGGACCCCCAGGTCCTAGGGATTTCCACTCAGGAAAGGCCAGAATCTTGACTCTGCAGTAGGGAAGAATTTTGGGATGGATCAATAAGAAGAGTTTATTGAGTAGAGAGAAGAGTTGTTAGCTTTAAGCGAGGGTATCCAGAGAGATAAAGACAGACAAAGAGACAGAGAAACAGAGACTTCCCACAAAAGGAAAAGAGCTCACTTTCAGGACATGGGTGCATGCTTCTCATGAGAAAGAGATGCAGACCTGAGAGTCTTCATGATAGCTACACTGATGAGTTGTGAGATTTCTGAAGTTACACTTGTTCAGACAATGTAATTCACGTACATCTTCAAAGCTTAAATGACATTTAAACTTTAAGTAAACTTTAAAAATCAAGAAAAAATAAAAGCTAGTTTACTTTTTTCCTCATCTTAAGGAACTTTCCTTTGTAAATGAAATCGTAAAGTGTTTCACTGAGGTGCATTTTTTCATATTTAGGAATGAAAGAAGAGTGTTAATATGGTCAAAATCAAAAGTCACTAATATCCTGGCTCAAAGCAAATGTAGTGTATTTATTGTTTTTCTCATCCCTGTTCATGATGTCTTTAGAGAAGGAAATTCAGTCTCTGTGGGAAGTTTTGATTTGATCCACCATTCTGAAGTTTGTGGCTATAGGAAATGGAGAGTAAGGATTCTTTCTCCTCTATGCCCCCTGAATTTTCCCTGTCTTCCTATCCTGCCTCCTTAGTACTTTAAAAAGGTAAAGAGAAAAAGGTGAGACTACATTTAAGTACATGTTTTCATCAACTCTCTAATCCAAAATATTGTATTATTGTAATGTGTAATCAATTTTATGATCCTATGTGTAGGTATCACAGCACCTTATAGAAAATACTATAGTTATGTTGACACTGAATGGCTTAAATGAAGATGATCTGGCTTCCAATTCCCTTCTGGGACATACCACGTGTGATGTTAGGCAAGATAACTAACTTTTCTAACTTCAATTTCCTTGTACAATTGGATGTATCTTGCATACCGTAGAGTTGGTGTAAGAATTTAGTGTGTTAACACATGTGAGTAGTTTAACATAAATTATATATTAGTCATCCAGGACTGCTGCAGACAAATAGCACATACCTGCTGACATAAACAGCAGTTGTTTATTTTCTCATAGTTCTGGGAGCCAAAAGTATTGCCATTTTGTGTGTGTGTGTGAGACCTCTTTTGGCTAGGGTCTTCTCCCTGCATTCCCGGGGTCTCTGTATGCCCCACCCTCTCTTATCAAAAGAACATCTAGCATATTGCTTACCCTGGCAGGTTCATTTTACCTCAATTAACCATTTAAAGTCCTGTCTCCAGATGTGCTCAAATTCATGGTACTAGGATTTAGGGCTTCAGTGTATGAACTAGGGAGAGTATAACATCCTAGGATCTGTAACACCATTTATGTATCACAGTATAATCAACAAGTACAAGCTTCAAATAAATCAAAACTATTGCTACAGTTGCTATCTCAGTTATTCATTCTAGTATGCATTAATAATGCATAAGTCATGAGTGTGGCTTCTCTGACATTTCTAGGAGACAAAAATCTCACAGCAAGCTTCCTGATCCTCTGGCTCTTACAATCTTTCTGACCCTCTTCCACTATGGCCCCTGAGCTTTAGGTGCAGGAGTTGGGTCGTAGATGCAGCTATTGGGACTGGGCATAACACAGTCATTTGTCTATGCATTATGATCGGTTGTGGTTTTTCTATAATGATCAATAATGTTGGGTGGAGACATTTCATTGATGAGGTATGAAGCCTAATGATCTGGTATCAAATAGTCAGCCCAGAATAATATATTTACAAGTAACTTTATGTGGACTGAACAGGTTGTATTAAGAAGTGTGTGTGTATGTGTGTGTGTGTGTGTGTGTGTGTGTGTGAGAGAGAGAGAGAGAGAGAGAGAGAGAGAGAGAGAGAGAGAGAAGCAACAATTAAAGAAATAAAAGCCATGACTTTGAGAGCAAGCAAGAGAACATGTGCATGGGAAGGGTTGGAGAGAGAAAAAGAAGGGAGGATGAGATAATCATATTTTAATTTCAAAAATTAAAAAAAATTTAAAGAATTCTCAATATAAAATAAATAATTTAAACCTACCAACCGCCCACAAAAATATGAATCAGTCAGTGGCCTGTTGTGCTGAGTAATGAAGCTCCCTGACTGTAAGAGCTCCCTCTAACCCTGGGGTGGTGGAAGGTGGTGAGTAAAAGAACTACCAGCAATTCCAGTGTAACCTGCTGCACACATATCAGGCTCCACAGTTAGCATGGTGTGTGCTTAAACAGAAGCCCAGACAAGGCTGACCTGAGGCACTCTCTGTGATACCACTGATATCATTTATAGTACTCTAGAATACAAAACCATGTCCTGAAAAGGGGGCGAAAACATTGGTCTCTGCTACCAATTTTTAAGTAACCCTTCCAAGTATAATAACTTGACTTTAAAAGCAGAGGCCCAGCAGGGCAGAGGGATCACAGAAAACCACCAGCTGAGTAAACAGAAAGACAGTGAGTGCTTCTGAACTGGCATTCTGCATGCCATAGATTGGAAGGGAGCAACAGCCTTTCTCAGAATTGATGAATGCTTGCAAAGTGACCTTTCAACAGCTATAGACAAAGAATGGGGCTGCAATTAACATTAAAACCACAGCTTTCTTCTTATGCTGAATTACTTATGAAAAGCTTTGGATTCAAAAGCATGAAACACTCTCCCATACACACACAGACATAGCCACTCATATACTACCACACACACACACAAACACACTGGGGCCTGGGACACAGCCACACACAGACACAGGCACCCACACACAACCACACATACACACGTGCACACACATACACACCATACACACACACATCAGGGCCTGGGACACAGCCACACACAGATACAGGCACCCATACACAACCACATATACACACACACACACACACACACACACACACACACACATACCTGGGACACAACCAAATGTCAGTCTAATCTGAGGAGAAAAGAATCCTTTTCTAGACCTTGTGTAGAAACGAAATAACACTGGAGTAAAGTATTACAAGCTTATTATTTATCAGTCATGCCATGCTGAAGTTTATATACTTAATGTATGCATTGACTCAAACTCAACCTATTTTTAATAGTCTTTTTTATAAGATTTTAAAAACTTTTGTAGGCCTTGGGAGCACACTCTGTGCTACATAAACTAAACATCTCCCTTGCATCTAAGTTTTATAAGTGACATGAAAATGGAAAAGAGGCTACCCAGAAGAAAAGAGGACAAGGACAAAGGTGAGAGAAAAGGGATGGAAGAAAATCAACCTAAGGAAATTTGTTTGAAAATGCCATAAAGGAATCTGGGGTTACTAGAGTTGGAGTCAGAGCATGTACCACTGGCCGCCCTAGCAAGCCAGGTTCAACTACTGTCCTTAAAAAGCCAACTAAAAGAGTCAAATTAATATTGAAAAGCAGAAAACTATCTATTCAATATGTCACATTGGGAAGTGAGACAAAGAGATTCAATGACTCCCAGCCCACCTTTGGGGTCCTAACCTGCAGTGAGCTTTAAAGAGAAGGCAAGAGGTATCCATAACTAAGCAGTCCTGGTCAAAGTGTTGTCATCTGGCTCATTGCTGTCTTGGTTTCAGTCTCTCCTGTAAGGTGGTTTGACAGATGAAGGGCATGACATGAAATCCAGGTACCTAGCAAAGACTCATAAGATGCTGAAAAGTCACACACACAAAAAAAGAGCTTCTTAATTCTGCTTTCAGGGTTGTGCTCAGTTGCCTTAGGATAGGTAAATTACAGACTGAGACGAAGGGAAACAGAATCATCACAGAGAGACCCCACAAAGAGAGGTCAGAACTTTAGAGGTACCCCACAAATAGAGGTCAAAACTTTAGAGGACCCCAAAATAGAGGTCAGAACTTTAGAGGGACCCCACAAAGAGAGGTCAGAACTTTAGAGGGACTCCACAAAGAAAGATCAGAACTTTCAACTAAGAAAAGCCCTAGTTGATCTCTCAGGGACACACAAAGAAGGCGAATGTGGAAAGCACCATCCTAAGGGACAACAAAATAGTAAAAGCCAGTCTACCAGCCTACGTGACTAACAGTGCAGCAGTTAGTGTCTTAATCAGATAAAATGAGCAACAAAGATTCCCTGACACATGTTTGATGATATACATAATTGTCTATGAGCTGCATGCTAATTAGACATCAATCTTAAGTAGTTCATCTAAATGACTATGATTGGAATGACATTCACACAACCCACCCTAGCATTTCAGGGCAAGGAACTAGGGAGATGAACCACATAGAAAGGGAGGCACCTCAGAAGAGCACTGGTGACTTCCACTTCCCTGAGAAACAGCCTCATCTGGCCTGCTGTCTCTTCCTCAGAAGAGCCAGGACCCAGAGATCTAAGAGCTACCATCCATAGATCAGCTTTCCTTCACCACCTGCCAAAGAATAGCCAATGCTTTCATTTGTTCTTACCTCACTAGAATTTCTGTTCTGGAGGGATAGAATTGCTTCTCGGTCAGGTGTTAATAAGTTAAGGTGAGTCTCCTGCTACAGACCCTTCAACCTGTTCTATCACAATGATCTCAGATCTGACTCTGCTCAGGTAACCTAGGCCTGTAGACTGAGAAGCTGCATACCACAACAAACAGCATCTTCCTAGACTCCAGCTAAACCTACAAGCTTTGCAAGGGGCTTCAAACACAGCCCTTCTTTTGTTTTGTAAAGATTTCTCTGGAAGGATTCAAATGAGCAAGCATGAGGACCTGAGCTTAGGCCCCCAGCATTAATGTAAAAAGCCAAGCATGGCCATGTGCACATCTATAATACTGGTGCCATAAGAGGCAAAGACAGGAGGGTGTTAAGCCTCATTGGACACCAGTGTAGCCAGTTTCAGATTTGGCAAGAGACCCTGTCCCAAATGTATATACAAATAGTATAAGGCAGAGAATGTATAGCAGGATACACAATGTCCTCCTCTGGCCTTGCACACACACACACACACACACACACACACACACACACACACTTTCCTTGGAGCATGGACTGGAAAGCAGGCTGGAATTCTGAGGAGCAAAGACAGACCTGGACTACCAAAGCTGTGTTAGGTAACCTAGTACAAGCATCAGTTGACTCTGCATCTCTGCTATTTACCCTGCTTTGGGTTTTTCAGACTCAGAGTTAGGCAAATACTAGATTTTATTGGCTACTCATAACGAATAAGGACAGTGAGGATTAAAGAAATCCCTCCACCTCACCAACAAGAGAGAGCGGAGTGGGATCTGGGGCTGCAGCCAGTCACACTGTGGACAGAGATAGCCATTGTAAGCGTACTTTAAAGGCAGATCCAACTCCTTGAACTAAAATGTGGCTTATGTGTAAAGTACAGCAATTCTGCTTTTGGAACTGAACTGTGAGAAAAACCAACCAGATGAGTTTCCTTCCACTGCCGAGTGAAGTGTCCCAGTGGGCATTGACTGCCAAACGCAGGTCACAGAGGGAATCTCAGCTCAGGGGCGAACTTTTAATTTTATAGTTTTGTGATTGTGTCTGATAAGATAAGCCTTTCCAACAGAGCACCACCCAGGAGGTCAATATTTCTTTCCTCCTCACTAAAGTCTTCACCACAGTCCAGAAAAAGAGAAGCCTTGGAGAGGAAAAAGCAGATAGATCCCCTGAGTGTGTATTCATAAATAAATAGAAGTGTGCCCATGTTTGTGTGTGTGTGTGTGTGTGTGTGTGTGTGTGTGTTTATGCATGCATGTGTGTTTCCAAATTGTTCTTACACAACAATAAAATAAAAGATTTTCTACAGGTAGGAAATCATTATAAATATGTTTTGAAAATCATTTAAAAGTTGATCATGTGAGATTGAAAATGAAAAGAGTGATGCCATATCTTCCTGTCACTGGAGATGTCCAGGATCCTCACCCTGAAGTGGGTGGCAGAGCAAGGGCCTTCTTCAAATATCCAGCAGAGCCTGTTGTCACCCTCCTGAGACAAAAGTTTAGTGTTCTGAGTTTGATCTCAGTGGACAGCTGACCTCAGGATACCTTAATTTTTAAGTGGCTTCTCTCTAGAGCTGAAGAACTCTAAGATTCTTCAAAAATGGAATTAAATCCAGATGCGAGGTCTGGGCTTGTGTCTCAGTGAGAGAGTGCTTGATTAGCATGCACGTGGCTCTGAGTTTATTACCCAGCATAGCCTAACATAAAAATAAATAAATAAATATATGTAAACCTTGGGCTGACCCCTACTCCAGAACAAGGACTTAGAACCCACATATACTGACTATTAAACATATTCTTAAATAATAATACTGTTCTAAATAATCTCTGCTGAGTCCTGAATGTATTCATAAGTTTGTGGATTGATAAGACAACATTAATATCAGTCAGATCTACTGTGTGTCATTCATTAGTCACAATAAATAATATTTCACACATTGTTCAGTCATTATTAAGACAATTAGTCATGGTGGGTGGTGGTGGTGGTGGTGGTGGTGGCACATGCACACCTTTAATCCCAGCACTTTGGAGGCAGAGGTAGGCGGATCTCTGTGAGTCTGAGGCCAGCCTGGGCTACAGAGTGAGTTCCAGGAAAGGCTCTAAAGCTACACCGAGAAACCACGTCTTGAAAAACCAAAACCAAAAAAAAAAAAAAAAGATAAGTCATTTTCTTTGAAGCATTGATACCCCTTAGTATATTTATGGCAAAAGGCATTATTTAGGACTTTAAAAAAAGGCTATTGATAAACACACTGAGGCATTAAGAAAACTAAATACACATGTTCCCATCCCCTTCCCATACATGGGAAATAAAGATTGAATCCTATTTCTAAATTATATCAAATTCAACATATTTACCAAAAAGAAACAAAATTGCCAGAAGGTAAAGTGTAATGTTCTCTAAATTCTCAAAGCTGAGCTTTGGGGAAGAAACTGTAACAAATACTGTATTACAAAAAGTGAAGTTTCAGAAATTGCAGGAGGAGTAATTCTCTGGAATTAAGGAAGGAACAGAATTGAAAATCTGAGGCGAACTGAATGTCTTCCTACAAGCAGATCTTGGTGCCAGTGTCAAGAACAGGGACAATCCAATGAGTCCCTGGGAAAATGACACCATGCCATTGCAGACTGTATACAAAATGATCATTCCAGTGTTGAAGATTCAGAAATAAAACTCAGAAATCAGAGCTCAAGACTGGTCTGAAAACTACACTGTCTTAGTTTGCATTCTACTGTTGTGATAAAATATCACAACCAAAAGTGACTTGGAAAGAGCTTATCTCAGTTTTCATGTTATAGTCCATCATGAAGGGAAGTCAGGACAGGAACTCAAAGCAAAAACATGGAGGTAGGAACTAAAGCAAAGGTCATGGCAAAACACTGGCTACTGGCTTGCTCCCATAACTCGCTCAACCTACTTTTTCTATGCTCCAGAACTACCCATCCAGGGATAATACCTCTCATAGTGGGCTGGGCCTTCTCATTTCAATCATTAATATGGAAAAATGTCTTACAGGCTTACCTATAGGCCAGTCTGATGGAGGCATTTTCTCAAATGAGGTTCCCTCTTCCCAGATATTCTATTCTGTGTCAAGTTGGCAAATATCTAATGTAACTGGAGTATTCCTGTGTCCATCCAGCTCCTGTAGCCACTCAGGCCCAATTAAACACACACAGACTTATATTACTTATAAAATGTATGGCCATGGCAGGCTTCTTGTTATTTGTTCTTATATCTTAAATTACCCCATTTCTATTAATCTATAAATTGCCACATGGCTTGTGGCTTACCGGTATCTTACATCACGCTTCTCCTCATGGCGGCTGGCAGTGTCTCCTCACTCAGCCTTCTTCCACCTAGCATTCTCCTCTCTCCTTGTCCTGCCTACACTATCCTTCCTGCCTGGCTACTGGCCAATCAGCGTTTTATTTATCAATCATTCATAGCAACATATATTCACAGCATACAGGACATTCCACAGCAATCTAATCAGTACACACTGAAATATAAGTGCTAAGTGATTCCTTGTGGGTATGTTGGCTCTCAGAAGATGTAAGACTCATTTTTTCACTGTTGTCTGAGGCAGGATTCCATGTGCTTAGACCATCTTTGAGCTCACTATATGTAGCCACGGATGATCTTGAACTGATCCTCTTGCCTTTACCTCTAGATTGCTAAGATTGTGAGAATGAATAGAAGTGCAACTGACTGATTTCCATGTTATTTGGTACTAGAGGTCAGACCTAGGCAAGCACTGTGCCAACTGAGCAACATCACCATTCCTGAAGATACTTTTGAGAAAGCCAGTGATGACATCCTTACTCTTAGTTATAAGTTGAAAAGAGAAAGAGTAACTAGCAAAGGAGAAACAGACAATTCAAGAAGAAGCTAAAAGCTCGGGATCACCAACGCTTAAAAAAAGGCAATGATGTATTGTGTAGCATGAGAAACATGGTGAGATTATAAATAAGAGTTGTGCTTTTCAAGTGTGACATGTATTGATAGTTCATATTCAGCTGAAGGCACCAACAGGATTGCTATGAGCATTAGAAGAGTGAACACATGCAGCTCACAGGGAAGGACTCAGTAGCCAAGGTTCTCTGCATGTCTGTTTTCAATGACTCGATGGCTTCACCACCATCATGTAGGTTATGCATTCTGACACCCAAGGCCTATTAGACAAATCCTCCTAACTTCTGCAAATGTTTATGTGTATGCTTATATTGTGTCCATGTGTGTGCAGGGCTGTTGAGTCCACATGTCAATGCTAGGTGTCTTCGTTAATCACTCTTTACCTTATTTTTTGAGATAAGTTCTCTCACCTAACTTGGAACTCACTAATTTACTTGGCCTAACTATCTTCAGCCATGGTCAGTCATCGCTACTCAGTTATTATTTTTTATCATAGCTGCATGTATAGAATCACCAAAATAAATGAACATTTTTTACTCATTTTTCAAGCATATGTAAGCTCCGTAAGGAGAATAGCCATGCTTTCCGTCAATGACTAGTGTTTAGGAATAAGAACACTGTTAACAGAATTTGATTTTGACCTGTGTAATAACCAGCATGGAGAACTTGTCAGTTTACTAAGTGTATATAGACTTCCTGTCCATTCTACAAGAAGGGAATACTTAAGATTATCTTTATGGCATTATTGCCACATAGTAAGTACATATAAAAGTTCATCCTTGTAGGGACCCTTGGCTCAGCCTGGGAGGAGGGGACTAGACCTGCCTGGGCTGAGTCCACCAGGTTGATCTCAGTCCTCGGGGGATTCTTCCCCCGGGAGGAGATGGAAATGGGGGGGAGGGTGGCGGGGCGGGAGGAGGGAAAATGGGGGAATCTATGGCTGATATGTAAAGTTGAATTGTATTGTAGAATAAAATAAAATAGATTAAAAAAAAAAGTTGATCCTTAGCAATGCTAGTTGAAGTCATAATGCTCACAAAGGCTAAGTGGATCTTTAGTTGCTGTTAGTATAGACTAATTATATAGAATGATAGGTTTCCTTAGAACTGTTTAATACAGTTACACAATGTACTTAGATAATATTCACTCTTCCCTCATTTTCTCTTGGTCCACTCCCATTTTTAGCAGAAATAAAATTGTACTAGTTAATGCCTCCTCTTGATTGGTTAAAGGCAGCAGAAAGACAGCATATTTTCCTTTTCACTAACTTTCTGAGTGTGAAGTTTCACAGAGCATTTGAAAATGGGACAAAAGATGCAACTGGGTTGAGCCTCAGTAATGCACCTGCAAGGTTCACAGACACTGGGGAAATGCCTCGAGCATGGCAGGAAAATCCATCTGGAAATCATAAGCAGAAGCAGAATTGTGCATTCTAGCTCTTCCTGGAGGAGGAAGAGCTATGGGAGGAACACATATAGGAGAAGATAGAAGGAGTCATGATATATTCTTAGGAAAGGATCCCACTAGGAGAGGAAGCCAGGTCTGTGCTCACAGTGCCTGGATCTTGGTAGTTTCCCTCACCAGGTAGTGACAGCCAACGGAACCAGGTGGAGTACAGGTGCCCTAGCAGCAACCGGAGAACGTGTACTCCTCAATTTGCAGAGGGTTTGCAGCCTGGTAAGCCCATAACCAATTGAGAATATTGTAATTCAAGTGCACATTACGTATCTAACCAGAGCAATGTAGCAACTCACCAACACAGTTCACTGTAAGATATTAGTTGGCTAATTCATGTAACTGACTGTCAGCTATAGGTCACTACAACTGCCCAGCATTGTGAGAATATAGCACTGTGTATGGCTCACTCAGGAAAAGGTCAACATTCAAAATTCCGAGTGAGATTCCTTCTGAATGCATATTGCTTTGGCACTACATTGAAGTAAAAGTGTGTAAGTTGAAAGATCAGGAGGTCCGCCCACATGTCTGCTTGTATATCTTAGCTCATATACTACAGTCCCCTCCTTGTGCAACTTTTTTTTGTGGAGGGAAGTAATGGTGCCTTCCTGATGGTAGCTGAGGTCTATTACACAGGAAGGACACTGAGGCCATACAAGAATGTGTGGAAGCAGGACTAAGAGTATATGTTAATAAAAAAAAGGGATGATTTGGAGGGAGGAAGAAGGAACCAAAAAGAGAGAGGGAGAAAGAAGAGAAGGATGGAGAGGAAAATAAGGCCAATGTACATTCTAAACATGTATGAAAATGCACAGAACCAGAACATGTTATGCAGTCTATTTGCAGAGAAAATCACCAACAGTCTTACCCAGTTGTGAACCCTAAAAACTGTAATTCAGACCAGTCTGACAAGATATACCCTGTGTGCAATAGTAGTGTCTTAGTTAGGGTTTCTATTGCTGGATCTCTAAATGTACTTAGATACTATTCACCCCTCCTTCATTTTCTCTTGGTCCACTGAGTATACTCAGAGATCCACCAGTCTCTGCCTTCCCAGTGCTGGGATTAAAAGCATGCACCACCACACCCAGCTCTAAACTTTTCTTTAATTCCTTTGGAAACCTAGCTGGGTGAGATCTTGCCCTTAAGTCACCACTCCCTTTATTCTCTTTCTTAATCTGTTTATATCCTTGAACACAGGATTTAGCTCCATTACACTTCCTGGTGCTCTTTTTCTCCTCAAAATTTACATTTTGTAATTTACTCTGCTCAGCTCGATCCTTTTCATTATAAATCTTCATTAGAGGTAACATTAGTAACCACAGGACAGAGTCTATCCTAGACTATTTTGAGATTTCTCTCTCCCAGCTGAATTAATCCAAAATTCTTGACTTTAGCCTCAGGCAGACTCTTTGGACAAGGGCAAAAATCAGCCACTTTTTTCACCAAAATATCACAAGAATGGTCTCTAGGCAACACACTAAAATTCTTCCCCTCTGAAAGTGCTTGAGTGAGCCCCCCATAGTACATCAAATCACACTTAGCACCACTGTCTTCCATGCTCCTACAAGTATGGCCCATTAAGCAGCATTTAAAACATTCAACTGCTTTTCTAATCCACTTCCAAAGACCATATTATTCCAAACAAATGCATGGGTTTCTATTGCTGTGAAAAGATACTATTTCTAGGGCAACTCTCATGGAAAAAACATTTAATTGGAGTGGCTCACTTACAGCTCCAGAGGTTCAGTCTATTATCATCAATGTGGGGGGCATGGCAGTATACAGGCAGGCATGGTGCAGGAGAAATAGCCTATTTCCCTACATCTTGCAGGCAACAGGAAGTCAACTGTCTGTCACACTGAGTGAAGCTTAAGCAAAAGAGACCTCAAAGCCCACCCCCATAGTGACACACTTCCTTCAACAAGGCCTTACTTACTTTAACAAGGCCACATCTCATAATAGTGCCACTCCTTTTGGGGGCCATTTTCTTTTAAACTACCACAATGAGTGTCATGGGGGTAGCCAACTTTTGTCTGACTGGATTTAAGACCCTCCACAGGAGGTAACACATGCCTGGTACTGTATACCTGGCCAAGAACTCATGGCAGGAACCCTAAACTCCCTAGTGGAGAGCCTACAAAGAAAGCGACGGAAAAGAAAGAAAACACCATGAGGAAATCCTTTTTTGTACAACTCAAATATATTAGTAAAAATAATGAAGCTGTAACTTTCCAATGGCCCACTTCTTATATTCAAAGTAGTATTCACTTCTAGTGGTTTCTGTAACCTCTGACAATGGACATAAGAATTGGAGGCAAAAATATATTTCCCTAATATGTGTTTATTTCCATGGAATTTCCATTTAAAATTCATAACAATGATCTGATTTGATCATAGAAATTAAATCATTCCTCACTCATGGATTCCTAAGCCAATTTTAAAGTTTATAATGACGTAATAGGCCAAGCTCCAAGCAAAGTCATAGCCCTGGCACTGGAGTTGACCAGGAGGCAATACAGACCTGTTCTACCTAAAACCCACTTATACTTTAAGTTCTGAGAACATACCTTGTGCAGTTATGCACTTAAGAAGATGCCCAGTTCTAAGGGCTAAACATTGCTAGACACATGGAACACTGATCAGTCATTATACCTGCTCATGTGTCTCTACAAATTACAGAAGTCAGCAGACGCTGGACTGTCCCCAAAGCTGCCAAGACAAACCATAAATAGAAGAATCCTAGGTAGCTCTACATGCTATCCTCATTCAGGCCATAGAGCTGTAGAATCCTCCAAACCCCATGACCCCAGCTTGCCAGTTGAATTCTGAATAAATCAAAGAACTCACTCATGAGAAAAGTGTTGGCTCTTCCTTGTGACTTACGAGAGAGGGAAGAGACTGCAGCCACTGCTTCTGAGGGATGGAAACTCCCTAAAGCAGTCATGCTGGGCCCTATTTTTGACTGTATGTCAAGGTAACTAATCATGCTCCCGGCTCTCCTCTCCACCTAATTTTCAAGTGCCTTCTTTTTTTCTGTAATTCATAAATCCTCACTTTCATGTGAGGCATCTCTCTGATACTTTATCAAATGCCTTTTGAAAGCCTCTGCAAAAAATATAACCCGTGTCCTGGACTCCTTTCTTTCAGTAGTTTCTTCAGTAATGGAATCAATTTGAGGGAATGGAGGATTCTCAAATACATTTTGTCTCCCTTTGAGGATCTCAAAGCTCTTAAAGCCAACTCTGTAATTTTCCTTCATGCTAGACTTTCCAGGAAAGAAACAGATAAATTCTGGATTCTTCCTACCGTGTAAACCTCAGTTTCTCAAAACAAGTACAAGTTACAAGTAGTTTAGAATCATGCACTCTCCACATAATTAAAGCAGTAAGCCGTGAGTAAAACAATGAAGCCAGGCCTGGTAACATGAGCTTGTATCCCCAGCCTCTAGGAGGCTGATACAGAAGGATCACAAGTTCATGGCCTACCTGGACTATAAAGAACATTCATTGCCAACTTGGTAGCAAGGCCCTTTCTCAAAAGAAAAAAAAAATTAAGGATATGCAAATACAGCTCAGTGGTAGAGTCCTTCTCTATGGTGTGCAAGATCCTTGGATGAATCCCAGTACTGCAAACAAGGAAAAGAAAGGGTGTGTGAGGGTATAGCTTAGTTAGAAGAGTGATTAACCAGTATGCAATGTCCTGAGTCTGATCTCCAGCACTGCACAAAACCTGTCTCATAAAAAGGAAACATCAGTGTTTTTCAAAGCCCTTCCTGAAAGACCTTTTCCCATGTCCCATGCAGTTTCTCTTGGACAAGCTGTCACCTAGAGACCACAGTGTGACCTACTCCATTCTCCTCTCCTAGACCCTGGTCACCCCCTTCACAAGCACAAGTGTTAATTTCAACTTCAGAGCTGCCCAAGGATGTGAATGGAGACCTCCAGGTAGTTTTAAAAAGCAAGAACAGCTAGTGAATCCTCTTGATTCAGAGAATCCTGGAATCACTGGACTACTGGGTAGTTTTTCTGGTAATGTGATCTATATCATTTCACTGCTAGGCTCATTTAGTTCTACAGAAAACTCACAAAGCACGACACTGTGCACTGGGGTAGGGCTGAAGTTCTGGAGATACAAAGTCCCTGCTGTCCATAACCCAGGTCACCTCCACCTCTAGAGTAAGACTTGGTGAGAAAACCCACAGATGGCCCTAAAGGCCAATGACGTGGACCACTCACTATACAGCCCAGAGGAGAGACGAGTGCCTGGAAGATGCTATGTGCCCCTTGTCCCAGAGGAGGGACTGTACTGGAAGATTCAGGCTAATCGTTACCTCACAGTAGAGGCCGTGTCTGTACGATGCAGTGTGATTTTTGCTTCAGAGGGAAAACCACATCACATGGCATAATTGCTCTTTGCCCAAGATTATGGATTATGCCTGGAAGATGTAGTCTGCTTCTTGTCAAAGAGGAGGCACCATGCCTGGAAGATACAGTGTCCTCCTTGCCTCCATTTAGAGATCATGTCTGCAAAATTCCAGTCTCATCTTTGCCTCAGCAGAGTGACCATGCCCAGAAAATGTAGTCTGCTTGTCCCAGAGGAAGGACCAGGCTAGAAGACACAGCCCATTCCTTGCTGAAAGGTGTGATTAGCAAGCAGGTTATTTGTCCTGAATCAATTGTTACCTCTATTACTCAGCTTTGTTCCTTGCTCAGCATTTTACAGGCTGGGACACAGAAAAACTTCCGGCTACAGTTACCCACTCCTCCAAGAACCCACATTTACACAAGGAGAATGTACAAGTTCGGTGCTCGACAAGATCTTCGTCCCTAATTTTCTATGTATTAGAGTCACTCTGCAAGCTGAGAAACTTGTTTGTGCATCTCACAGTGAAGAGCCAGTCTGAGTTTAATTTAAATGGTTACACCTTCAAGAAATATACAAGCTGTGTAAGATGGCCAGACCTGTATTCCCAGCACTCAGGAGGCTGAGGCAAGAGGATGGCCATTATTTCTAGGCAAGTTGGCTCTACAATGAGTTCTAGGCCATCCTAGCTTTTACAGGCACACACACAGAGAGAGAGAGAGAGAGAGAGAGAGAGAGAGAGAGAGAGAGAGAGA
>CABHPH010147319.1:0-22022 GCA_902168325.1 Peromyscus nudipes
GTTGTTCCCTCCTCTTCAGGCCAAAAGTCTGAACTCAAGCGGTCAGCGCTATTCCCATTGCTGCAAAGGTTCTGAGGAGAATAGGCCCTTCCCTCTTCAGAGGTGCAATGTCTGAATAAAAGAGTTTATTCAATAGCATTTTTTTTTCAAATAGCTCATCAGTATTTGCATATCCGAAATGCTTATTTGAGCCAGTTTGGGGGAATCAATGTGTGAACTTTATTATGAACTATCAAGTAGCTGTTTTTCAATTTTTTTTTAACTTTTGTGTATCACATTGTAGAAAGGCATATTTAATGTGTCTATGACATTTTGGGGATAAAAATATTTTGCTTTGATTTTCTAATTTAGAGTTCCTTTGATTTATCAGGTTTTGTCATTGTGGTTGGTTGGCTGTGTCTTTATTTTTAACCTGGTAAGTGCTAAGGTTCAGAACAGTGTAATCCCAAATATGACACCTTGTCCAACTGACTGTTTTGAACTAAAGGAAACCTAAAGATGTCAGAATAAAGTGTCTCTAACTTTCTCATCTCCTGTGTCTCACTGTTCATTCTGTATCTGAAGCTAAGGTCCATGATGCTGATATGGGCAGGGCTTCTGAGATGGGTGATGTCCTATCACATCTGGATAAAATTTTTTAAAAAAAGCACACATTAATTTTTTAAGGTGCTGAAGCATTCTGAAAAGAGCAGAAAGGGGAAAAGTAGAAGATGGGGTCTGTTTGGTCCCTTGAGACAATTGTGGCAAAAGTTGCGTGGAACTGTATGTAGCTTTTAGTAAAGAACAGGAAACTTACAGAAAGCTAGATGCTGTGCTCGCAAGCCACTACAATGTGTATAGCCTAAGCAAGAGTTCACAAAGGGGTAAGAAGAGTGGATGACAACACAGTAGAGGTGGAAAAGGTTCAAGTTGTCCTAAAGGTGGGCAATAAAACTCCCAGGGCATGCTGTATGCAGTTCCCCCTGCAAAAAAATCACAATGCTTGAAAAAAAACTGTTCACATATGCTGGAGCTTTTTCAGCAGCCGGATGTGGCTGATGGAGAAGCAAAGGCCACTGGGCTTGCCGGGAACCTATCGGAAATGCGGGCCAGCTCAAGCAGCAACAGCGTGTGTGCGGCAGCCCTGCTCTTCCACAGTTCTGTGTTGAGTGGAGTAGCACAGGCTGGCTTAGTGGACGGGGAGATGTGTAGAATCGCCATAGCAGCACACTGAAAGGAAGAAACAGAGCATGCCATGGAGAGTGACTGTGGTTTATGGAGGGTTAGATGGAGTACCGTCTGTCCTTCATGTTACCACATTTCTCTTTAGTCAGAAGAGCTGATGTAATGAGATATTTTTGTGCTGTATTGGACCTTGCTAACAATCCTTTTTTAGTATCTCCTTAATCAGCCCCAATAAACTGGCACTTGGAACTAATGACAAGAAACCTTTCTAGATCTTTCCTACTTTCTACAAAAAGGTTTCATTACACTAGCCATGAGGCATCTTACAGATTTGGGAAATAATGCTGAATATAGTAAAAATCTGTACTTAAAAGGGTTGACTAAAGAAACTCAAGGAACCATAAAATTGACTGGCAATTATTATTATTATTATTATATTATATTAATAATATTATATTAATAATTATTATTATTATACTGGTTATTATTGTCCACAGTCACTGGTGTGTCTCTTACATACCCCTTGGTGGCCATGGCAGTTCTTGAAGTCCTATACATGATCAAGGATTTTGCCACTGTTGTTGGTTATTACATGCCAGAGTTAGGTGGTAAAACCTTACCACTAAAGGAGTTGTGCGCTTCGGCTGAGTGTCATGGAACCTTCAGGCAGCTACCAAGATGGAAGCTCCTTTTATAGTGCTGGCAGGTGCTATACAGGGTGACTAGAAAGAATTCTTGCTCTCGGTTATGGACCTTGTGTGCTGTATACTCCCATGCCGGGGGAGATGAGTCGAACCAACAACTTCCCAATCGGATTTTAGAACTTTCTCCAAAGCAGCGGACTCGTGTATGACTCTACAAATCAATAGACCTGTGACCTAAGTCATTGAGCAGACAATTATTATCACTTTGTTAAATGGATTTGATAAGCCTAACAAATTCATTTCTATGCATCTGTATTTTCATCATTCATAGATTACTGCTGCGCTCAGCCTCTGTCATGGAACAAAATTTTATCTTCGTTTTTGCAGTCGGGTAGGATTAGTGCAGAGACCCGGTCAAGCTGCTGAGAGTAAGTGACAGGTGTTGTGGCCTGGTGTTGTCGTTTATTTTTCCATTGTGCTAAAGTTCTCTAGAAGAAGAATCTTAGGAAGAAAATGTTTCTTTTATCTCCTAGTCTGTCAGGAGGTGGGGAAGTCAGTGAAATGGGAGCTTGAGGCCGCTGGTACATATTCATAATTAAACATAAATGGAAAAAAAGCAGAGAATGGCACAAGCTATGGTAGACCTTCCCATCTTAGTTAACCTAATAAAGATAGACATGCCCAGAGACTTGTCTGTTCAGTGACCCTAAGATCTTGTCAAGTTGACAATCAAATTAAACATCATATGTAGTGACCTAATGTTTAGGCACAAATAAATGAAAATTCCTCACTTTTATCTCCCCTCTCAGACTCAGGAAGCAGAAGAAGAGGGACAGAAAGAACGTAAGAACCAGAGAAAAGGATGGAATGTTGTGTAGCTTGGTCCTTTGATTTAAAACCTTCCCCCCCAAGGAAAGACAGAAACTCATAAGAATCAGGAAAATAAAGAAACATACCAGGCTCAGGATTCTCACAAAATCTACAAGACCGAGGAAGCCAAGAACATTTGGGGATTTACAAGGTATTTCTCCATGATGTAAACTTTTTTTTTCTAAACATGATGGAACTTAGGATTTCCTGAGGGCAAATCTCTTGCTGTATCTATGAGGCTGGTTCCAAAGAGAAGTAACTGAGGTAGGAAGATGTGGAAAGCACCAAGCTGTGGGCTGGGGTTCTGGACATATTAAAGAGGATAAAACGGTGAGGCAATGCCCTTCATCGTGTTGCTTCCTGGCTGCCTACACGATGTGGCCAGCTGTCTCACAGTCCTGCTGCCATGGAAAAAGTTCTTGCTACCGTGCCTACTCCACCATGATGGCTTGTCCCCTCAAAATGAGATAAAGCGATTCCTTGTTACTTAAGTTTTTGACACTGCAGTGAGAAAAGCAATTCATCTACTCCCCAGGATTTAATAATTGATACCTAACTACTGGGAAGAGGGAACTCCGGTGGAGCCCTTTCGCAAGTTTGCAGTGAGCAGCAGGCATGCAGCTTTCATGCATCCTCACCCATGCCGGGATGGTTTTAGTGATGCAGCTGCCTTGACTCACAATAACACACACACACACACACACACACACACATATGCACTCCGGTACCCAGATACAATTCTATTTATTTTCAATGAGAAATGTTATTGCTATGGGACTGGGGATACATGGCAGTCACATACCAGACACATGTTTGACAGGCACGTCATAAGGAAAATGCCTTGCCAGACAGAAGCAGTTATTTACCAGTATTTCACAGAATGTGTAGATTTAAATTTCCTTCTTCGCGGGTTATAATAAAATGAGAATAAGCAGAATTTAATTCTGATAATTTTTGATTTTGTGCCTTAAAGACTGACTTGTCTCTCATCTCATTTTTATGCACATAGGATATTGTGTTCTTCGTTGCTTCAGGCATATTTGTCTGGCTAGGATGGATTTATGCCTCTATAAATAGATTTTGTTTACTTTTTATGACATGTGGGAAAAACACTACATTATATTGAGAAAAAATATATTTTAACTACCAGGTATTGGAAAAATAATACAAGCCTAAAATAATGCCTTTAATATTTCATAAAGCAATTTGCAGGGAGATTCGGCTAAAATATATTCAATGCAAATTTAATCTGTTCCTTCTTATGTAATTTATAAATATCTATCTCATATCATGATAGGAGTCCTAATAAAGTCATCATCAATTGAAAAATATCACAAACAAAATGTATTTACTTTATCTAGCCTACAAAATACAGATTAGGTTTAACTGTGCTCTTAACATATTAATATTAGTCTACAGATAGACAAGAAAATTAAAAAAAACTATTTATAATAAAGTTCTGATTATTTCAAGTAAGTGTTAAATACCATACAGAAAATACAGTGAGCTTTAAAGTATTGGATTTTTCCTCTTCTGATGTCATGGCTGGCTGGAAGCATGTCTGCATGCCACTTTCCCACATGTGAGTATCATATCACATGCAAGTATGTTACATCACTGTAAAGTAAAAAAAAAAAAATTAAGACAAACTGCCATATGCCAGGACCATCTGCATGATTATTAAGAAAACACATCTTTTAGTTAGCAATTAAAATATTTTTATAAAAAAAATTGTTTTTAGCACATGTCAGCATTTCTGGGAAAATTTTGTTTCACAAGCCACCTTCTTGGTTCATTCTTTTTCATCTGACAAATAATAATTGATTTAACCATATAATTAATGTAATATGATTATTATTTTTATAGTGGAAAAATAAAAGTTAATAGTTGTATCACTGAACCTATTCAGTTCTATTGCTGAGACCATCCTAACTTAACACTCTCAGCAAACCAAGATATGTAGTATTGCTGTCTTGGTCAGTGTTGTATTGCCATGACATGAAACCATGACCAAAGTAATTCTTATGAAGGAAAGCTTTTGACCGGGTGCTTGCTTACAGTTTCAGAGGGTTAGTCCATTATCGTCATGGTGGGAGACAGACAGACATGGCTCTGGAGTGGTAGCTGAAAGCTTTACAACCTAATTCTCTAGCAGAGAGAGACACTGGGCCAGGTGTGGGCTTTTGTTTTCGCTTGTTTTGTTTTGTTTTGAGACAGAGGTATTTTGTGTAGGCCTGGCTGTCCTGGAACTTGCTCTGTAGACAAGGCTGACCTTAAAATCTCAGAGATCCAACTGCCTCTGCCTCCCGAGTATTGGGATTAAAGGAGTGCGCCACTACTGCCCAGCTGGTGTGGGATTTTGAAACCCACCCCCCACCCCCAGTGACATACCTCCTCTAACCAGACCATACCTGCTAATCTTTCCCAACAGTCCAGGAATTGAGGACTAAATAAACAAATATGTTGAGGTCTGTTTTCATTCACAATTACCATCAAGTTTTGCAGGTTTCTCTTTTCTCTCTCATCAAAGCTTGTTTTGCCAAATTAAGTTTAAAGATGTAACTGACTTTTGTGGCCAATACGTGACGGGTTGGTGACAACCCATGTATGAACGAGTGAAGGAAACAGCAGCAAGGCATGTGTGTGGCTTAGCCAAATCCAAGTCCCATTGTCACTGTCGGAATTAGCTTGAAAACTGATGAGTTTAAGCACGGTATTTACAGGCCCGGCTTGTTCGGGTTGGCACTTCTCACCCAGCACCCTTCCTCCCTGCCTGGACTCCTCTGTTGTTTCCTTTCCTCTGTCCTGTCGCCAGTTTCTGTCACATGTATTTTATTACCCTCGTTTCTCCTCATTCCCTTAAGACATCATCTCATGAATCACACCCCCAACACACACACACACACACACACACACACACACAAGCTGTGGGATGTTCTGTATGACAAATATGTTAATAAATAAAGCACTGATTGGCCAGTAGCCAGACAGGAAGTATAGGTGGGACTAACAGAGAGGAGGATTGAGGGAACAGGAAGGTGGAGCAGAAGACACTGCCAGCCACCGCCAGGACAAGTAGCATGTAAAGATGCCGGTAAGCCACGAGCCACGTGACAAGGTATAGATTTGTAGAAATGAGTTAGTTTAAGATATAAAAAGTTAACAAGAAGCCTGCCACGGCCATACAATTTATAAGTAATATAAACGTCAGAGTGATTATTTTATACGTGGGTTGTGGAACCGCGGGGCTTGGTGGGACCTGGAGAAAAGCTCTCCAACAACACACACACACACACACACACACACACACACACACAGAATCGAGGATCCACATATGGGAGAAAACACAAGATATTTCTCTTTCTTAACCTATTTCTTCCCAGCCCTATTCACTTTCCTCCAAATGTCATGATTTCATTTTCTTTTGTGGCTGAAGACAATTACCTTGTGTCTGTGAGTCGCATTTTCTTTATCCACTACTGTGTTGATTGACATTCAGGATGGTTCCAGTCCTTAGCGATTGTAAATACTGCAGCAGTGAGCATGGATGGCTAAGTATCTTTCTGTGGGTGAAAGAAGGGGTGATTTCCCTCCAGTCCTAGCTCAAGCTGAGTGGAAATTTGAACTCCTTAATTCTGTTTACTTTTTTATTTAGAAAAGTTAGCCTATTTAAAGATTCAGTCCGATTACATGGCATCTAGCTTGAGCTAACATGATGTGCACTATCATAGCAATAAAGCCATGCCCTCTGGTATATTTTCTTTAACACCCATAAAGAAAAAATTTTCAATAAAACCACAAGTGTCTCCCTATTATTTAGTATGTATTTCCAAGACTGTATAATCAAGTTCTACCAATATGAAGAACTGTCCTGTGTTTTATCCAATAGGAAGCAGGATCACATAGATATTCATCTTTGTGTTTACATTTTTTCCTGTTTCTTTTTTGATGCTCCTCTTCCCCTACCTCCCTGTCTTTCCTTTTCTCCTCCACACACTCCTCTGCTGATTTCTCTTCTCCTCCTCTCCTCCCTCCCTCCAGTTTCCTCTCCTGTTCTCTCATGTGCGCTCTATAACACACAGTTATTTTCTGTTTATATTGTTTCTAATATTTGTGCTTTATTTTATTGTTTCTATTTTTAGTCCTAACAAATGGAATATTGCTTTCGTTTGGCCAGGGTTTGTTATTTCACCTAGGATTGCCTAGAATTAATGGTCCTCTTGTCTCAGATTTTCAAATGCCAGGATGATAGCAGTATTGTCATTATGCATGATGGTAAGAATCAGCTGTCTTCCTCCATGCTGTGGGTTGAACCTAAGGTCTCATACTCCACAGGAGCATTTGAATATTTCCCTTATAATCACAGTTTTATGGCTGCAACCAAATACTACAGTATATCATAAAGTACTTTTGCTTTACAATACCATGAATCTAGGCAAAATTTAGCCTAAATATAGTAAAAATGAATTACTAAATCATTCAATTATTTAATTGATCAATAAATAATTATTAATAAATAATTTGATTATAAAATTGTATCATTATTTGAATTATTTCATTCAAACTTTGCAATTTTGTTCCTATTGTCATATCTTACTTGACAAATGTAGGAAAACCAATGAATTCTAAATTAAATGAATTGTATTTATAATTTGTAAAAATAAAATTTTTTGATATTCTTATATCTGACAGATTAAAAAAAGTCCCCAAGGCTAGAAGCAATGTTTGTTCATGATCTTTTTCCTCTTCCTGCAGATAGAGGAAATCCCAATGTAGTCTTTCCAGTTTAACCGTTCTAGGAAGAATTCTGATAAGGACTTGTGGTAAAATGGAGCAACTAACATAATTGCAGAGAGCATGCTTCTTTTTCAGGCTAAAAGTGTTTTCAAGGGGCTGTCATATGTTCCATTGCGTAGTGTTAAATGTATACAAGCCCTGTTCTTTAAATGCAAGAGCAACCCATCAGCGAAACTCTGCTACAGACTGATTTGTAATGTCTTCCCAAAAGTCATGCTCTGAAGCTTGTCCTGAGCCCACAACACTCTTGGGAAGTGGTGGAGAATTTCGGCCCTGGCAAGGACATGGTAACCCTTCATTTTCTCTTGCTTTCTGGCTACCATGATGTAATGAAGCCATGATGTAATGGAGTTATGATATAATGGAGTCATCATGTAATGGAGCCATGATGTAATGAAGCCATGTTGTAATGAAGTCATGATGTAATGGAGTCATGATGTAATGGAGTAATGATGTAATGGAGCCATGATGGCGTAAGGAAGCCATGATGTAATGAAGCCATGTTGTAATGAAGTCATGATGCAATGAAGTCATGATGTAATAGAGCCTACTCTTCTCTGTGGTCTCACATTGGGCATTTCCCTATGTCTACAGCAATAGGGCCAAGAGGCTACAGTAGAAATATCTGAAGCCAAGCCAAATCAAACCAAACTAAATCCTATCTAAAATCATTAGAAACTTTGTTAAGTTGATTTGTATTAGACGGCTGGTCAGCCAACACGGATTCCTCTGACCTCTAGTAATGAATAAACTATTATCTACCCCAGAATAAAGTTTTGATGTTGTTAATAGATAAAAGGTATCACCAAGCTTTTATTATGCATCAAGCCATGCACTTAATACTTCAAATTATAATTTTAATTCATTTTAGTTAACCTCTAGTAGAATATTGTCATTTCTATTAGAGGGAAAAGTAAAGCATTTCAAGGAAGGACACTTGGATTCACTGAAAAATTGAAACTAATACGGCAACTGAAGAAAATACTGAAGTCATTTGACTTGAAGCACACTTTGCTCCCTGTCTCTTCTGTAGGAGAATGAAACTATGTTCTTTATGTTCTATTGGAGTCTCTCTGACTTTGTAAGATTTGATGGAGAGAGAAGAAAAGCTTCATTTAATATTTTTAGAGAATATGAAATATAGCATTGTATGCAACCCTGGCTTCATTGGAGCTAAAAAAAAAAAAAAGGAAGAAGAATGTTTCAACAAGTTAAACTCCGGCTGTCCAACAGTTTTGATTCCAAAAGCACTTCTTCCAAATTGCACAGGATGTCATTGGATGACATCTTTCATATACTAATTAACATTCATTCCATACTCAAAGAACGCTTCAAGGCAACAACTTCATTATGAGAATGGAGCCCTTCTAGACCAAGAATGACACAAATGGAAATGAACTCTCAAGATCTGTTTAATGACAATAATTCTGGCTTGTTAATTTAGTTAATTTGCATCAATAAAGCGATCACAGGATCTGAGGTGTATACAGGTTAAGGAGCTCTGAGTAGTTTTCTTATTGGTGATGTCAGTTCTACTGACAGAAATAATAAATAGCAATTAAGTAATTGCAGATTAGTCGTCACACATTTACTTACAATTTCTAATCAGTGTCTTAGTGTAATCTTAAATATTATCTAATGCTTGCCTCCAGGTTTTAATAAATAGACTTGATATTAGACTTATGAAGACTAACTCAGCGTATTTCCTTGCACACAATTAAGGTTTCTGCCCACAGCCCAATAATTCCTGTGTTGTTGGCTGTCATTGTCCTTCATCTATATAATTTGGGTAGTTTTATTCCTCAGTAGAGTACCTCAGCTTCTGGCTTTTTCAGCTCTTCTAGTTCTACAGTCTTTTCTTCAAATCTGTCACACCCATCTATATGTGTGGTCACCTCTTAAGTCTGGCCTTCTGAAATGGCAGAATTCAAACAAAAGCTGCCCTCTGGCCATAGAAGTCCATTTTTGAAGTAATTTATTCAATAATCTATTGCTATAGCTCCCAAACTTTTGATCCAAAGTAACACCCAATTCTTACAGTAATTACACTGATAATCTTTCACTCATTCGTGTTTTCAGTTCTTTGTACAGAATGATCATATGGTCTCCCTTGATGTGTCTTGTCTCTTCCTCACTTTCTTCTCAACATTCAACCTGTCCCAGTGGGATTCTGCTCGTCTAAATGTACTCACTGTCAAGGACTCAGACACTTCATTCTACAAACTCTGTTTATAACTTGCTTTACAATTTACTTATATTCAATTCTTTCTACTTATACTAGAACTCCACATGCTTTCCCAGACTCCCTGACATGATCTGAGTAGTACTTTTGCATTCAAAGTCTCTCACTTTTGTTTCCAATTATCCAACCACATGGCTTTTCATTCCATTAAAAAATAAGTAAACACTAAAAGTAGTCCTTGTTATGTTAGGAGCTTAAGAGCTGTTCTGTTTCTAGTTGACTTTTTCTTGTCACTTGGATAATGGCTCAATTGTTATCCTTTCTGAAAGTGCTTCTCTAGGGGACTATTAAACCTGAATTACCCACTCAGTTACTAAGTCTAATATGTTCATCTGCTTTCCATTATTATAACAAAATATCTATGATAACTTCAAGGATTGAAAGGTTTATTTTGACTCATCACTTTATGGGTTTCAGCACATGCTTTTGGATTGGGGTGAGGAAATATATATCATGGTAGAAATAGACAGCAGAGTAAGAGGTTTATTTATACATGGCCAGGAATTGACAGAAAAAAGCAAAATAATGGGTCCTTAATCACCTCAAATGGGATAATAATATCCTGAGTGATTCCCAAGAAGCCCTACCTCTCAAAGTTCAACCACCTTTTAACAGTGCCATAGGATGGGACTAAACTATCATATCCAAACTAAAGTGTAACCACCAAATAGTTTTAACTGTATGCATATAGTCTTAGTTGGGATTAAGATTGCTGTGATGAGACACCATGATCAAAGCAACTTGGAAGGAATGGGATTATTCAGCTTGTACTTCCACATCACAATTCATTATTAAGGGAAGTCAAGGCAGGAACTCAATCAGGGCAAGAACCTGGAGGTAGGAACTGGTGCAGAAGCCACAGACAGGTGATGCTTACTGTCTTGCACCTCATGGCTTGCTCAGCCTGCTTTTTTATAAAACCCAGGGCCACCAGCCCAGAGATGGACTAACCCACAATGAGCTGGACCCTTCCCTATAAATCACTGATTAATAAAATATCCTAAAGGCTTGCCTACACTTGGATCTAATGGAAGCATATTCTTAATTGAGGCTGCCTGTGGTGGTATTGTGTTCCCCAAAATATTGTGCACCCTAGTAAACTTATCTGGGGTCAGAGAACAGGACAGCCACAATATTAAACATAGAGGATAGGCAGTGGTAGCACACACCTTTAATCCCAGCATTCTAGAGGCAGAAATCTCTCTGGATCTCTGTGAGTTCAAGGCCACATTGGAAACAGCCAGGTATGGTGACACATGCCTTTAATCCCAAGAAGTGAGTCTTTAATCCCAGGGAGTGATGTCAAAAACAGAAAGATATATAAGGTGTGGAGACCAGAAACTAGAAGCATTTGGTTGGTTAAGCTTTTGGCCTGGTTAAGCTTTTAGGCTTTGAGCAGCACAGTTTCAGCTGAGATCCATTTGGATGAGGACTCAGAACCTTCCAGTCTCAGGAAACAGGATCAGCTGAGGAACTGACGAGGTGAGGTGGCTGTGGCTTGTTCTGCTTCTCTGACCTTCTAGCATTGATCCCAATACCTGGCTCCAGGTTTGCTTTTATTAATAAGACCATTCAAGATTCTTGCTACAGCTGCCTCCTCTATGATGACTCTAGCTTTTGTCAATTACATAAAACTAGCCAGTACAATATTGTACTTTTTCTGTTAATTAGTTAGTTGTTACCAAATCAGAATATGAATTTCAAGAAGAGAGTTTCTTGTCTTCAGAGGACACATTTTACAGTCATGGGATGAGAACTTGGGAGGTTAGCATTGATTAAATTGTGAGCTAAATATATAAATGATTCCATTTTCTATATTTGCTATTATATCATTTTGCACTTGTTGTTTTAAAAAAAATAGGCTTTCTAATAAACCTTGACACTGACTTCTATAGTGACGACAATATTCTTTACTCTTTAGCTGTAGAAAAAAAACATGTAATAAAATTTCCTGTATTAAAGAATTTACCTCAACAATTTAGCTTTTTTTAAAACCCTTTTCTAGTTAACCAAAGGAGATTCGGGTGACCCAAAGAAATCAGTAAATATAGACTATTAAATTAAAATATTTTGCGATTTGATGACTCTAATTTCATTCATTTTAGATCAATAGTTCTACATAGGGCTGAATTTAAATTCTTAAGATGACCCCCAAAGATTCAATTAGACTCAAAAGATTCCATTCTGAGGCTCAGTTTCTCACTTGAAAATGGCATCACAGCCTTCAGGAATTCATTCTCTGTGGATTGATAATGTCCTCTACGTAAGATTATGAACATTATTGTCCACATTTCTAGTCAACTTTCATTGCACTTCTCCACAGTGGGTAGCAAAATATATGTTTCTACCTCCAGTTGCTGTTGTCTTGCTCAGTTCCTGTAATTTTTTTTTTGTCTTTGACTCTGCGCCTATGCCTTTTGTGTCTACATTTTCCTTGGATACCGTCCTTCTCTATTTTCTATTGTCTTTGTAGTCTCTAAGAAGACAAAAGATGTTATGTATTTGTAATTTTCCTCCATTTAAAATAATTTTTCTAGATTGGATCTATTTTGTCTTTGATGCCTCAAAAGTGATTAAAAACTAAAATAGAGAGAAAAAAACACAGATCCCTTTAGAAATTATTTTAAGTGCTATTATTTAGATAGTAACATTATGAGGGAGATATTAATTCTGCCACTGATCTGGTTCACGTATATTGATCTTAAGTGATTAGTGGAATATTGGATGGGCCACTGAGCAAGACAACAGTAACTGAAAATAGAAACCTGTATTTTGCTACCCACTGCAGAGAAGTGAAATAAAAGTTGGATAGAAATGTGACAATGCTGTGCAGAATCTTACATAGAGGACAATATCAATGCACAGATGTGCACAGAGAATGAATTCCTGAAGGTTCTGATGCCATTTACAAGTCAGAAACTGAGACTCAGAAAGAAGGTAAGTAACACGGTGAATGTATTAAAACGTTTCTAAGCAATTTAACTACTTCAAAACATTGTAGTCTATTCTCCTATAAATCAAGAAACAACAATATTTAATATTTTGTTTTCATTATTTCATTCTGATAAAACTTATGGACATAGATTTTTGGTTTTAATTTAATTTTTATATGAAATTGATTAATTACCTTTATGGCAAACATAATTATCAAAGTAGTAAAATATACAAATGGTAAGGTCCCAGTTTTCACTGAGAGAAAATTACTAAGAAAAAAGTTTCACAATACTTGCTATTTTCTTGAGCATATTGGTTGACTATGTTCCAAAATTAATTGCTTCTTAATTATTATTAATGGATTGTTGATTGGAAATTTTATGAAAATCTGTGGTCTTTTGGGGGATTATAAGTCAACACATGTTGATTTCCTGTTTTTCCTTATCTGTTTGTGCCCATATTTATCTTGTATGTATACACTGACCATTTTTGTTTCTGTTTTTGTTGTTGTTGTTTTGTTTTGTTTTGTTTTAACCTCCACTTTATAGGGATTTTCTAATGAGCATAATTAAGTCACTTTGGGTTATATTTTTCTCAGGAAAACATTTTAATTATCAAGTGTGATGATATATTCATTGTTTCATAAGTTGTGTGTATGTGAGGTTGATATTGATATATTCAACTCAAGCTGTTTGTGAAAATGGGTTTGGTGTGACATTTCTTACACAAACATTTTATACAGAAAGTTATATAGAAAGAGCATTTGGATGTTGCTCTTTTATTCATATTTTCAGCCACTTTTCTACCTGGGCAATTACCCCAGCTTTGGCTTCTTTGGGGCTCAATATAAGAAGATATTATTTTAATGCAGTAGGGAATTAAGTTTTACTTCCTATCAGCTGATAGCCGACATATATTTCTGTACCTGTAGCCATGAAGGGATGTTCATCAAATGGAACAGTAATGACTGTGTACTTCCACACCTGTGATGTCTGCCAGCTTTCTGCAGAAAAGAATAGGTGCATTTTGATTCTTAATGTGAGACAGAAAAAAATCTCAAGGGAGGGGAAAATCATGCTGGAATAGCAATGAGAAAATAGCTGGTCTACATGACATTTTATTTCTGGATGGCTAGAAAGATCAATGCACTTGCCTCCAGCCTATGAATTAATATCCCCAGCTATCAAGAAGGCAGATGCTGTGTACAGCAACTTGTTCTTCACTGTGAACTTCTTGTCATAAGTAAAGTAATAATAAGGTGACTTCCGAATAGGTGTCACCCTTGGGTACAGTGGTCCTGTATTTTAAAGTCACTAATAACTGTACTTTATAGACTTGACTTGAATTTTCTACGCAGCTGAGACTATTTCTATTACATGCATGGAAAGCACAGACTCTGGGTCACGTAGCCTTTTATAAATATCTTTCTAATACCACAGAGGTCATTTTCTTTCCATCTGCTCTACTGTGAGGGCTGGGTTGGCTTCTTGAATAGGAATTTTATTACTATCTTTCTCTAGTTAACAGCTTATGTCTGTAGTAAAGACAACAATATTCTGTTTTGTTGTACCAGTATAAAAGTGTGTTAAGAATACATGCATGTCTGTACTTGTTTATTTGAAAACATTTAAAATGTTTCTAAGATTCAACATTGCGCTAGACATAGTACAGGTAATTACCAT
The DNA here is from genome assembly GCA_902168325.1 of Peromyscus nudipes. Taxonomy (NCBI): domain Eukaryota; kingdom Metazoa; phylum Chordata; class Mammalia; order Rodentia; family Cricetidae; genus Peromyscus; species Peromyscus nudipes. The sequence goes on from CABHPH010147319.1 coordinate 14,334, forward strand.
TTCTAATTGCTTTAAATGGTAAATATAGTAGTGATAAAAACTTGCTGTGTCACAAATGCAATAAGAAAATACAATTTTCTAAGTAAAATAATGAGATTTTTTTTTATGCAGGTGAAACGAGACCCATATTACATAGAATGGCAAAGGCTAGATGTGTGCTTTGTAGCAGTCTAGAACTTGTGAGGCCTCAAATAAAGGATGTCGCTCTAACATATGTAATTGTTGGTCTCAAATTCTTTTCAGAACCCCAGTGATAAAATAGCATAAAATGAAAGGAACTCTCAAAAAGTAAGATGAATGGAATTGATGTTCATGGGAGTAGTGGAAATACAAAAGGCTACTGCGGATTTCTGTAACACTTTGCAAGGAGCCAGTCGTGAGAGGACTGAAAGAAACAGGTGGTATGACAGCAGCCTTGAATCAGTCATCAAGGAGCCTCAGAGGATCTCGAGCCATTATTCTGTTCTTTTCAGAATAAGGCACAATCTGAATGGTTTTCCAACAGTAAAATATCTTCTTATTGACACCTTACATTAAGTAGTCTTGTGAGATAGTGTTAAATTCTCTTTACATTCTAGGTAGAGGGTGTAAGCCTCTGCCATTTAAGAGCGTCCAACTTAACAAAGGAAGCACAGAGACCAGAGGAAATTATCTTCCAATTATTCAATTTTTCTTTCCTTCTGTAGGTCTATGCTGAACAGCTAGCCGCATTTGCTGACACTGTTCTAGCCATCTCAGAGCCTGCGGAAACTCTGACCCTCACTCTTACTGCATCTATAGTTTTCTGAACTTCATTTATCTGTTTCTTATTAAAAATGTATCTATAAGAGGCAGAACAAGGTCATCCCAGAGCTGAATGGGAAGTTCCTACCCCTAATGTGTCCGTCATGGATCTGACATGCCGCCTGGAGAAAGCTGCCAAGTATGACGACATCCAAACGGTGGTGAAGCAGGCATCGGAGGGCCCACTAAGGGCATCCTGGGCTACACCGAGGACCAGGTTGTCTCCTGCGACTTTAGCAGTGACCCTCCTTCTCCCACCCTTGATGCTGGGGCTGACGTTGTTCTCTGTGACAACTTTGTGAAGCTCATTTCCTGGTATGACAATGAATTCGGCTACAGCAACAGGGTGGTGGACCTCATGGTCTACATCGTCTCCAAGGAGTAAGAAGCCCGGTCTGGACCACCCACCCAAGCAAGGACAGAGCAAAAGAGAGGCCCTCAGCTGCTGAACAGTCTCTCTTCCATCTTAGCCCATGACACTGAGCATCCCCCTAAGTTTCCATCCCAGACCCCCGATTACCGGGGTGGGGGGAGACTTAAGGAGTCCTAGTCTCTTGAAGTACCATCAGTAAAGTTCCCTGCACCCATAAAAAAGAGGCAGAACAAAGTGAAAACTGTAAATAGTTAAGTCATAATTTTTATGGCATAAAATGAACCAATCTTTGCGTGTAAAAGGAAAATGGCCCGGCGGTGGTGGCACATGACTTTAATCCCAGCACTCGGGAGGCAGAGCCAGGTAGATCTCTGTGAGTTCGAGGCCAGCCTGGTCTCCAAAGCGAGTTCCAGGAAAGGCGCAAAGCTACACAGAGAAACCCTGTTTCGAAAAACAAAACAAAACAAAACAAACAAACAAACAAAAACCAGCAAAATGATCTACTCTATGTCCTCACAAAGAACTATTTCACAGTGTGTGTCTGTCACAGTTCCCTCACCTATGGTGTGGTGACAGGGAGTTGAAGATGTCAGTGCAACTCAGTCGTAGCAAATACAGTTGGGGTGGCTCATGTGTTACTTTAGGTAAGTCATTTTGACCAAAATATGTCCACCACCCAGGGGCTGGGTGATGCCTCAGCAGATAAAAGCTTAACTCATGGAAGCATGTTGGTCTAAATTAAATCCTATGAACCTATTCAAGAAGCTGGATGTGGGGGGCAAATATCTGTAATCCCAGGACTTTGACTGTACTCTTTCATTCCTTCCCTTTCAGTTTCTTGAGTCCAGACCAGTCAGGTATTTGCTCCCACCCTTCTACTGAAACTACTCTCAAAAAGTTGACCAATGATTCACGCCTGTACCGAGGCCATTCTGTACATCTCACCTGTATCTGACCACGGTTCTCACTCAGGTGAGCATGCAATCCTTTCAGAGATAGTTTCTGTTTCTGAGTGCACCACTTGCCTGGATTTCTGCTCTTTTCACATTTTCCTTCTCATACCTCCAGGAGGGGCCCAGAGCTTGGTCCTCAGAATTGCTATTTTGTTTTATTTCATTTTATATTGTGTGTTTGTGTGGGTGGTCTATATACCTGTGTGTGTGTGTGTGTGTGTGTGTGTGTGTGCATTTGCATGTGAAGACCAGAGCTAAATGTCCATGTCTTCCTTCATTGCTTTCTGTAGATGAATTTCTAAACAGTCTTATTAAATAAGAAACACAGAGCCAAATACAGAGGTGCAAGCCGTAGAGATCAGAGCAATAGCTGCCCACTAAACTGTGCCTTTAAAACCTGTGCCTTTATTGCCTTCCTGTTCTGCCTTCTCATTGGCTCATAACCCAGACACATCACTTCCTCGTCACTGCGTGTCTATACAGACCTCCTGGTCTCTATGTTTGGTACTGGGATTAAAGGCGTGTGTCATCACACTTGGCTGTGTCCTTGAACACACAGAGACTCTGCCTGCCATGTGATCTGATTAAGGGCGTGTGCTACCACCACCTGACTTCTGTTTATGGATGTGACCTCTGATCTCCAGGCAAACTTAATTTATTAACATATAAATAAAATATCACATTTCAGCACAAATAAAATATCACCACATTTTCCCTTTTTTTCTAATAAAAATAAAAAACAATAAAAAATTATAACTAATATAAGAAAAACTATGTACAATAAGTACAATAACTATATACAATATATACAAGCAATAGATATATCAACAATGTCTAGTCCATTTGCATTTAACAAACTCAGAGAAAATATTCCATTATCTATCCTATTTTGGTAAGTCTAAAATGTAACTGAATCACTTTCTATCCTAACTTATATTACTAACAGAGAACTATCTTATAATGTCTTTCAAATTTATACACTTTGCCCTTCTTTAGTTTCTTTTCTGAAATTCATAAAAAGGAAAACTATAACTATCTATTCTTCAACTAACTATAACTATCTAATCTTCAACTAACTATAACTATAACTATCTGATCTTCAACTCCCTCAGAGTCCCAAGAAGGAAATAATATTACCTAATAAAACAGGAAGTGCAAACAAGCAACTTCTAAAAAAAAATGTGAGTTTACAGAAATAGCCAGCTGCCTGGACAGTCACCAAGGTTCCTCTGCACGTTGGGGCATCATCTTTGGCCTACAGGCTTAGTGTATCTGACAGACTCATTTGTGAAGTAGGATGTACACAAGGCCTACAGTTCAACCTCACATTGGGTGAGAGCAGTCCATGTATCAGATAAACCTGAATTCCACCAGTGTCCTGTCATGATTCAGGATATTAAATTCTGGATGTTTTTGGAATTTGGCTGTCCACTATTCTTGGCTCGTGGGTGGCCTCATCTCGGCATCCCATTCTTCTCCGCATCCCATTCTTCTTGGCTTGTGGGTGGCTTCATCTCTTTTATTAAATGCCAGTCTACCATTGAGAGGTTAGACTCCATCAGCCAAGTTACTCTTTCAAGAATAACTGTTTCAGCTACTGTTCCACTACACACCGGAAGCCATAGGTCCACTGCCTGTTCAGCTGCCTTTGAAGAAAGGGGCACCGTACATTTTCTGGATTGTAAAGGTCACTTCAGTGATGGTGCCATATTGTCCTGGCCTTGGAGGATGCCAGTTGCTAAAGCTACAACCATACTTGTCTTGGCAAGGATCGACAGTCCTTTGTTTCATGTTCTGTCTGTCCTGTTTGCTAGCAGTCAATTCAAGGACACTTTGTTGTCCAGTGGCTAACTTTTGCCACAATGAAAATTAACTCCACATGCAGTTTCTTCAATGCCCATATCTTCTCTGAAGTAGATTTGTGCTGTCAGGGGCCGACATGTCTCATAGTCATAAAAAAAGAAAAAAATTCTAAGTTATTAAAACATTTTAAATGCCATATTTTGTAGATCTCTGAAGGATTTGAAGATGACCTGTCTATCTAAAATATATCTGCTTAATCTTGAAAACATACCTAATATGACTACAAGTTTGATTGTAATGTCTACTAACTTTCATTTCTTTATATCCTAATAGTTGGTAATAATAACATTCAAGGATTAGCAAACTGCATTACATTGTTAAATGAATTATATAAGTACAGTATCGTGAACAAGATTAGAAAAAATACATACAGCATTTTCTAACAATATCAATCTCAATATATATAATTTGTATACAATATATAAAAATCCAATCTAATGTAAAGTATTTAAAAGTAGTAATTGTCTTTGGAAGTAGATTCAATAATCTGCCTTTTTACCTGTATCATATCTATATCCTTTCTTTTCTTTTCAGAGTAGATTCTGTAATCTACCCTCTATTCTATCAGCTTTCCCTGCACAGTTTGAGAGAGGGTCTCTCACTCGTCATCACATCTTGTCTTTGGGGGTACTGGATGGTCTCTGTGCCAGGATTGGGGTTGCAGGTCCACAGTGCTCCACCTGGCTTGTCACATGGGTGCTAGGAGTCAGAGTTCAGGTCTCCAGCCTGTGCAGAAAGCATTTAGCTCTCCACCATCTCTCTTTGGGTCCCTGCTACTGACAGTCTGGATGGCAAGCATTGCGAATTTACTCAGACATGCCTGAGCTACTTACTTGTTCTCTTCTTGAATGCCTAGTGGGCTGCTCAGGCCCAGAGAGTCCAACTGCTGCTTCCACCCACACCTGCTCTTGCTCCAGATTTTCCTTCCATTTTTTTCTCACCCCAGTTATTAGTTCCCTATAGACTGCTCTGAAAAATTACTACAAGTTCAGCGGCTCAATAAAGAAAAACGTATTTTCTCACAGTGGCAGAGGGCAGAGCATAAAATCAAAACCAAAACATGACAGGGTGGCCTCCTTCTGAGGCACCCGGGAGCCTCCCTGCTCCTCTCTCTGCGTCTGGGGGCCACTGGTATCCCTTGAATTAGGGCTTCATGTCTGTGGGGTGTATACCTTTGCTTGTATTTCCATCTCTTTTCTCTTTATGAGTAAAATCTCTTTCTTTCTCCTCTTTAAAAAGACACAACTTTGCATATTAACATTAACAAAAATGTATATATGTATATATATGTACACACACACATATGCATTGTGTGTGTGTGTGTGTGTGTGTGTGTGTATAATTTATCCTCCAAACTCTCAGCTATTAGGTCTCAGTCAATCAATTTTAAGACTTATTTTTAAAACAACTTTTCAAATATTTTGAGAGTTTCACACAGGTGCATACTGTATGTACATCATTGGAATCCTCCCTCCTAATCTAGCTTTTCCCGTCTCCCAGTTCCCTCTTAGATTCTCGGTCTCTTTTTTCTGTGTTTATTATTGGTACCCATAGAAACAGATCTATGCCCACCCGGCTAAGTCCATTTAGTGTTGCTGTCTGTCCATGCTTTTAGGGCTGGCCATTTGAGAAAGAAAACATATCTTGGTGGGGCAGTGGTGGTGCATGCCTTTAGTTCCAGCTCTGGGGAGGCAGAGGAAACTTATCTGGGACTCTTCTTTAGAGGAAGGTTTTTGTTTTGTTTTGTTTTTTGTTTTTCGAGACAGGGTTTCTCTGTGTAGCTTTGCGCCTCTCCTAGAACTCACTTGGTAGACCAGGCTGGCCTCGAACTCACAGAGATCCGCCTGCCTCTGCCTCCCGATAGAGGAAGTTTTAAGGAGAACTCTAGAAAAGTTTTCCCAATTGCTGTGTTAGAATACAATTCTACCAGTATTGTGCAAAAAAAAAATTATTTTCAAAATGTGGGGAATGGGATTCCATGAGAACAACTTTCTTATCCTGGATAGCCTGGGCCCAGGGCTGGGAGACTGTATGCCAAAAAAAAAAAACTCCCATTGACTCAGAGGGTTGCTGTACTTGTCTCACTAACTCAAAGAATTTGTTCCACGGATTAAAAAAAAAAGGGCGAGTTAAAGGAAGAATTTTATTATCGTAAGAAAGCGTAAGGAAGAAACATTTATTGTAGAGAGAAACAGTAACTCCTACATGTGAGCGGCACTATGAGAGAGCTGCAGGAAAAATTGGTATAATAGAGGCGTGAGATGTAAAACTGGTTGTCGCTAGGGGCGTTTGCCTTACGGTAACATATGATTTTTTTTTACTAAGGGAGTAAATTGCTTTTTGAAATGACTAGGCTATGATACGGGGAATGGGCTGGCCAGTGTGGCATATCCTTATAAGCTGTCCATTTGTCTCCCCACACCGAGGACTAGCCTGGAATTCCAGCTCATACCTTCAAGGATAGATGATGATGCACTGGATCACACATAGCTTCCAGGCAGTTCTGCTCATTAGGCTGCCGTGCAAAAGGAGAAGAAAGAAGCAAATGAAACCCCACTGATATGAACCTGTGTCTCTGGCTCAAACATTTCTGGCATTTCTTGCCTCTCATGAAAGTCAGAACAAAACGGCTTGTTTTTGAGGTCCCACCTTATCTGCCTGAGATGGTCTTAACTTCTGCTGTCATCATGTTACCCACCATGCAACACTGTATTGCACTAACACTTCTACCTATGGACTATTGTCTTCTGTTGTCTGAGGACTTTCTCAGTGTTCTCTGTTTCTTTTAGGCTGTAGTGTCTCAAAATTGGAAAGGGCACTTTTGACAGCATTTACGCATTGGTAGATTTGGCGTGTGTGTGCTGTCTACCTTCACTGTGAAACATCCTTTGTTTTGCTTCTTTTCTCCAAGTATTTTTCACACTATGTTGAGGAAGGGGTTTGCTGTCTTGTGCTCTACTTCACTCTAGAGCAGCAGTTCTCAACCTTCCTAACGCTGGGACCCTTTAATACAGGCCCTCATGTTGTGGTGACCACAAAACATAACATTATTTTCGTTGCTACTTCCTAACTGTAAATTTGCTACTGCTATAAATAGCAATGTAAATAAATATCTGATACGCAGGAGATCTGATATGTGACCCCTGTGAAAAGATCACTGGACCCTCAAAGGGGTCTCAATCCTCAGGTTGAGAACCACTGCTGCTCTAGAAATTGTTCCAACAACCATAATTGGAATGGTTCTCACCCTACAAGTACCTTTTTGTTCTGTTAGCTCATAACATCTGCTTATATCATCCTTTATCAACTATCACCAAAATAATGCTTGAAAACAGATTTTAAAATCTTGCTGGAAAATCCCAACTGTGGTGCTAAGATGCTGTGCATCATTAACCCAGATATATCATATGACAAAGCTCTGTTGCCAACCTTTCGCTGAGCCCTTGTTGGTATATATATTATTTCACACCATTGGCTTATAACAGGAAAGCTCAACTTCTTCTGTATTTATTCCTAATACTCTGTTTTGGTGACAGAAAAAATATGGGTGAACATTATAAAATATAAATTATGAATGGTGGAATCAGATACCAAATTCCAGGGTCCCATTAAGCAAAAGACAATTAGGGACAGCCAAGAAAGTTTATCACTAAGAAAATTCTGACCAGAAGTTTTGATGTTCTTTGTTATCATGTTTATAGCCCTTTGTTTGTGTCT
>CABHPH010147321.1:0-20391 GCA_902168325.1 Peromyscus nudipes
TTGTGAGTTTCTGTGTTAACCACTTTCTACTGTACAAAGAAACTTCTCTGATAAGGTCTGAGAACTGCACTCATTGATGGATAACCCACATTCTTAACTTGGGTAGTTCATTCAAAATATTTCCATACAAAGACCATCTTGGAAGATGTGACAGAGAGATGCTAAGAGCCAGAGGTGGGAGGGAGCAGAGAGACTTGAGCAAAACTGCCTTCAGGACTCATAAGGCTACAACTCTCATGAACTCACAGATGCTGTGTCTGCCTACATGAGAACATCCCAGATCGAGTCAGTGAACATGGGAGCATGGAATGGAAAAATGTTCATGAGCCCACACCCCTAACTGAGGAGCTATGGTTAGTTATGACATGTAGAGGAGAAAGAGTCAGTTCTCTTTGAGGGTACGGCTCCTGGTAAGTCAAACGTCTTCTAGTGGATGGCCTCACATGCAGAAGTATACAATCAATATAAATTGGAGTTGATGGATTATTAAGTTCTTTAAAAAAGAAGACAGGAAAGTTTTGGGGGTAGAAGTGGATTTGGGAAGAATCAAGGAAAGGAGTTGAGTGAATATGATCAAAACACTGCCTGGAATTCTCAAATAATTAAGAAAATATTTATTAAAAAGAAATACTATATGCAATATATTGGAACATGCTTCTAATCCAAACACACAGAGGTTGAGGCATGAGAATGTCAAGTTCAAGGCTAGCCTGGGCTACCTAGTAAGATCTTGTCTCCAACAGGAAAAATAACCAGAGAAAGGAAATATTGTATAATAATCAAAAGGTCTACAAAGAGTGTTTAATGACCTACTTTTGGTAGTCTTTTGAAAGAAAGCAAAAGTGGGTTATGAAATTATATGTGAAGAATGATCTTAGCATAGAAGAAAGACTAGAATAAATTATGCTGAGTATTTTTGAGTTGTAAGGTAAGTTTACCAAATTTCCTAGATACAAAATGAAATAGTAGTGTTAGATGAAGTGGTCAGGGAACTATAGGTTTGGAGTGAGTCCAAATCCCAACAGATCAAACCAAAATGGAGTCACTCATACAAAAGCCACATGTCACCAAGCCAAAAATCAAGGCATCTCTCTGACCATCTGAGAAATCAGGAGAGAGCTCATGGCCCATCTCCTGTCAGGACAAGAGGTCCCTTCTACATTATTCTTTAAAAGGAGAGTGACTTCAGAGATGGGAAAAATGGCTCAAGCGGTCATGAGCACTAGCTGTTCATACAGAGGACTGGAGTTCCCAGCACTCACATTGGGTGGCTCACAGCCTCTTGTAACTCTAGCTGCAGAGGATCTAGCGCCCTCTTCTGGGCTCCTTGGGCACCTCCCTACATGTGAATATGCATACACACACAGACATATGCATAACGTTTTTTAAGAAGTCTATAAAAAGAAAGTGACTTAGAATTGCTGTGGCTGGTTTTGCTCTTTGTGTCTGAGTTCTTCAGCTGTTTTGTGTGCTTTCATGTGCACTCCCTGCACTTTCTAATCTGTAGAGCCAACTTCTCTGAAGCTCTCCCGGTTCTCAGACTTGCTAAACTCTGAAAGGTTGAAGATGGAGTGGAGAGCTTAAGCCTAGATTGCCCAACATGCTGCCTTCCACACCACAGAAGCAAAGACAACAAGGAAAAAACCCAAAACCTGTGTTAAGCTTACTTTGTCAATTTTTTTCTTTCATCAGCTTTTAACTTTAAGATCTCTTTCACAGAATTTCTCTGGAGAGCCAATGGGCTATCAGTAACCGTGGCAGCAACTCACCAGACTTGCCCCCCAAGGCCGAAAAAGGCATTCCTGTAACTGCTGCTGGTCCCTGGCTGGTCACAGGGAGAGAAATAGAGTTGCCAAGCATAAAATAGTTAAATGACAGCATAAAAATTCAGGTCAGCTGCTAATATATCAAGCTGTTTTTCTGAAATACTGAATCTTTAATTCAAATCTTAAGCGCTAATAAAAGTGGGCATGAATTGCCTACCTCACCCACATCTCTTCAGAATTCAATCACTATCAGCCATCCCTGGGGATGAAGAATGAAATAAAAAAGCACATTTCCTTGAGTTTAAGAGATTCAATAGACACGGAAGAGAACATCACTTACTTGTGTATGCATAGACTGTGAATAAGCAGGAGATGGAGGATCAAAAGCTCCAGGCTCTGATGAGGAAGAAAGCCTCCTGTTTAGCCAGAGGTGAAAAAGCTGCACCCTGCCAGAGGACTTTCAAAAGGGGCTTTAAAAGTACAGGGCAAGCACAAATTAAAACCCCACCACATATATCTAACATACATCCTAAACCGCTTCACACTCCCGACCCTTTCTTTGCCATCCATCTGGAAAGCCACCATTTTGGATGTCTTCATGGTCTTAGAAAAGGTAAGTGAAGCCCCCTGGTTTTCTGTGGCTTCCCTGGGTTGATGTGTGTGAGTCCACATGTGAGCAGGCAGGAGACGGAGCAGGTGAACAGCTGAGGAGTGCACACACACAGGCTTGGGTGGTTGTTGTTGTTGCTGTTTGTTTGTTTAACTTCTGACTTCTCAGAAGGACTTGTGTTTATGTTCTGGTTTATTTTCAGAAATTCGTAAATGGGCTAGTTGTCCTGGAAAGTGGTACATAGGACTCTGCCAAGTACAAGGTAAGGGATACCCAGGATTGAAAAGAGAGTTAACCACCACCCACCACCACCACCACCACCACCACCATCACCACCACCACCACCACCACCACAACAACAACAACAGCAACCACAAAACCCCAACCAACCAACAAACACAAAATCAGGACAGGAGAGATGTCTCGGACCTCAAGAGTGCTGGCTGCTCCTCCACAGTTCTCAGCACCCATATGGTGGCTCACAGCTGTCTGTAACTCAAGTTTCAGGGGATCTAATGCCTCTTCTTGCCTTCAAGAGTACCAGGCATGCAAGTGGTACACAACATTCATACAGGCAAAACTCATGTAAGTAAAAAAAGAAAAACAAACTGAAACAAAAATGTTTTCTATAGTAGATTCAACATCTTTAGTTTTTATAACTCTGACTGAATACAAATTTGTTTTTAAGGGTACAATTCAACATCTTTAGTTTTTATAACTCTGACTGAATACAAATTTGTTTTTAAGGGTACAATTTATTAGTGCTTAAAAATGACCTTTATTAAAATGGCATTCAAATAAATCACTTAGTTTTAAAAATGACTTCCAAGCTCATGGGCATGTTCATGACCAGAGGCAGTGTTTGTACACTAAGAGAGCCCAGTTCTATGTTTGGCTCTTTATGCAGCGAATCAAAACCTTTATGATTACTTAAGGTTAACTGCATTCAAATTAGTAATGCATACTTAGGAATGTTCCATATTTGATAATAATAGCATGGAACACTATGCTATTTGCATGCATGCATGCATAATAAATATATGTGCATGTATATATGCACATATATTTATTTATTATATGTTATATATATTATATACATTATACATGCATGCACATGCAGGCGCGCACCCATACACACACACACACACACACACACACACACACACACACACACATATTGCTTGTGTGTGTATACCCGAGCACATGCACGTGCCATGGCTTGAGTATGGAGATCATAGAACAACTTGTCAACTTTTAATTTGCACCATGTGGATCCTGGGCATTGAAGTCATTCAGTTCATCAGGGTTAGTGGTGGGTGCCTTTAGGCACAGAGCCATCTTTCTGGCCCCTATTACTATTTTTAACAATGTGCATGCACATTTTGCTTTCACATGCTGTTCAATTTTTCTTTTCCATATTCTTGCATGGCTTTTCATCTCCAGTCATATCTGTAAATGGGAGAAACTGTTGCTCAGCAAGATCAAACAGCTCACCCCATGTCATCTGCTTCGAGGGTGCAAAAGCCCATGGAATTAGCTTGCCTTTACTGTATCCATAAAGTTGGGTCAAAATCAGAGAGCTGGGGAGTGACAGCTCCAGAGACAAAGGAAGAACAGGTTTCCAGGGCTGTGTTTGTTTTGAGCAGGTTCAGTAGAAGTAGAATATAGGCGCACACTCAGGCTCAGGAGAAGTTGCCTTCCTGGATGGCCACTGAAGCTTGTGGGACACAAATGGGAGGGCCAGCAGTTCACACGGGGACACCTGCTGAGGGGTAGACTGGAGCATTCCCTCTGTGTTTTGAACCCTACACATTCCTCTCTGTCCCTTCTGATATCCCCCTTGTCTCTGCCACTTGGCTGGCAGGCTGACATCTGAATGTTCATTGTGCGTCTTTCCCTCCCTCCCTCCCTCCCTCCTTCCCTCCCTCTACATTTGTTTTTGGTTGTCTTACCACCCAAGATCAGACTTCATGACTTCATTCCTGACCACTCTAATACTGCCTAACTATTTCTTGTTTTTAGACATTTTTTTCTACTTGAATTCAGCCTGAACCCATAACACCATCTAATTAATTCTCTCGAAGACACTTTGATCATGTAACCACTCTGACCTCAAAATGTTAGTAACCCATCTGGCTTGTTGGACAAAGCAAAGCCTTTCAGCCCTGCATGCAAGGTGGTGACGGTCCTGGACAAACTCTGCTTAGAAACACTTTAACATTTTCACTTCTAAAGTTTTGTTCATACTCTTTCAGGCAGTAAGAGAGGAATAGCTTTCTTCTTCTCTGCTAAGCCAAAATCTCAAAGCTTGAGTGAACCTTTACCATCAAGATGTCCCACTTAGGCACTTAATGATCCAGCTGGGGGAATTCCCTTCTCTTTCATCTCCAACCATAGTCCTGAGGAATCGGAGGCAGAGAATGCAGGCAGAGATGGGAGAGTTAGAGTCAACATGGCTGCCATGTAAGCGGCAGAAAGGACTAGCATTTCTGTGGGATTACTGGTAAGGAGGCTGGAGAAATTCCAGAGCCAATCTGAAGCTATGAAAAATAAAGGTTGTCACAGGAAGAGGCAGGGATAACAGGGATTGCTGTCCCTGCAACGAACTGTTTCAGCTAACGTCGAAACAGCCCCTGGTGTAGTGTGGTCCCTCTCCCAACGAAACAGCCCACAATTCCTTTCAAACATGGGAGGCTTGAAGTAAGGAACATACCACCCTCTTATAATAGTTTCATACATAACATTTCTACTTGTGCCAATTTCCCACCCATTTCAAGAGACCTGGCTACTTTGGTCCACACCACCGTTCACAGAACTCTGAGTGGGGACTCTTTTTTTTTTTTTTTTTTTTTTTTTTTATCAAATCCCACAGTTCCTTCTTATCATTAGTAACATTTTACAACATGCACATATCACATGCCATGCTAGCCGCAGTCTGTCTCCAGCACCATGAGTCCTGGAGTCTTGCTTTATAATTTTGAAGTTTCTAAACCATATATAATATCAAGGACATGGCATTTGTAACTAAACAATATACGGGAAGAAACTCATGGTAATGGCATTTGGCTGGAGTTGAAAGAGTAGCTTTTAATGTTCCTGAAGATCTGAAAGAAACTCGGATTTTGTTTTCTCCAAGGGTCCTTCACAGTTAACTGCATAATGCCCAATTAGGCATCTTAGAAGAATTAAGGGTTGAGAAAACCCAGCCTCTATTGGAATCTTTGATTCTGCAGACCATACTTGCCCCAAACCAGTTTTTACACAAGTAAATTCCCTGTGGAACAGAGTTGATTGTCATGACTTTTGAGTTTGCCTTGCAAAACCACAGACCCATTACAGCCAAACGCTGCAGTTTAAGATGTTTAGAAGTCTAGTGTTGTAGCTGATTTTGTTCATTACTTGATCAGGATAGGAGAAAACCCCAACAAATCTTCCTTTTTCTTTTTCGCCATGTCTTCAATGAAATGAGGTTTTAATATTTATTTTCTAAGTTTGTAGCATGTTAAGCCTGATGTTTTCCTTTTTCAAAGGTGGCGGCGGGGGCGGGGGGGGGGGATCAGAAATCATGAAAATATTTTGATCTAAAAGATGGAAGAAAAGCACAATGATCATTTGCTGCTTGTGAGCAGGGGCTACAAGGGAAGCTTTGTTTAGTCTCGCTGCCCCTGCGGTCAGGGTATGACAGGCTAACCTGCCAGCCACCGAGACAAATTTGCCAGTTTGCAGGTGTCACGCTCATATGGGAAGGTGCAAGTCGTTTGTCATGCATCTGGCTCTGCAGAAATGCAGGGGCTGCAGGAATTTATAAACACGGTTCCCCTTAATTTGTGGAAGACATTGTACAGATAGTGCTTTCCCCAGGCCCAAGGCAGGAACCAGGCTCGTTTCTCTCTTGCGGGAGGGGACTGCGTTCTTGGTTTAGTGAGAGGAATTATGGAAGTTACCGGGTTGAATCACGGATTTAGTCACTGAGTTTCATTGCTCTGCACCGTTGTTTCCCAGCCCAGTACTGCTCACATCACAGGCCCTGTAGCTCCTGACTCGGGGAGCTGCTCCGTACACCCCAGGGCGTAAGCAGCAGCCCCCGCCTCTTCAGTGAGAAGCCAGCGCCACTTCCTTCTTTGTCTTTCTCACCTGTTGTCATATTAGAAAACCCTGGACATTTTTAAATGCTCCCTATGGAGGAGGGTGGGGTGGGGTGGGGTGGGGAAAGAAACCAGTTTGTGCTGGTTAATTTTTGTTTCCTTGACATAAACTAGAGTTACCTAAGAAGAGGGAACCTCAGTTGAGAAATGGCCTCCATCAGATTGGCCTCCATCCAATGTCTGTGGGGCATTTTCTTGGTTGCTAATTGGTGTAGGAGGGTTCAGTCCACTGTGGGCAGTGCCATCCCTAGGCAGGTGGGCCTGGGCTCTATAAGAATGGAGGGTGAGCAAGTCAGAGGCAACACACCAGTAAACATCATTCTACCATGGCCTCAGCTTCACCCCGGCTCCTCCTGGTTTCTGTCTTGAGCTTCTGCCCTGACTACCCTCAATGACAGACTGTGATGTGGAATCACGGGTCAAATAAACCCTCCCCACCCCATCCCATCCCAGGTTGCTTTTGGTACGTATTTTATTACAGCAACAGAGACACAAACTAGGCCACACCCCCAGTTGAAGACCACTGTTGTAGATTTGCTTTATATGTGGAGCTGTGGTCACCTCGTGTGCATCCTATCATGTTCAAGTAGAAGAGGACTTCTGAGGGACAAAAGGTCAACCCTTGTTCCAGTGGGAGCAGGTGCTGTTTGTGACTTGCTTAAAAGCAATCACTGAGACTTTCAGAATATCCTGGCAACCATGATTCCATCTGGGGCCAAGCTCAAGGAATTGAACTTTTATAAGAATTTAGAGGGTTCAGAATAGTTGCGTATCCCAAAAGTCTCCACTTACCTTCAGGGCAGGGCCTGCTTTGGTTTCAGCTGTAAATGCCCATGTTAGCTCTTTTTCTCACCGCTGAGATAATAACCTGACAGAAAAGACTTAAAGCACAAAGCTATGGTTTAGGAGGATGCAGTACACTACGTAGGGAAAGACTTTGCTGCTGGCCTGTACATCCATGACATGGGAGCTGGGGTGCAGCTTGTTATATCTTGGGGATACCCAAAGGAAGAGGAAAATGATGAAATGTGGACTGGTTATAGCCCAGAATGTCTGGACCCTAGAAATTTATTTCCTTGAGTGAGGCTCCACCCTTTAAAGTTTCCAAAATTCCCCCAAATGCTACCACTAGTCAGAGACAAAGTGCCTATTGGACACAACCTCACGAGGGACGTTTCACATCTAAACCATAATAGTAAGTATTACACACACACACACACACATACACACACACACACACACACACACACGCACGCACGCACACACACACACACACACGTTAAAGATCTCTCTCTCTCTCTCTCTCTCTCTCTCTCTCTCTCTGTGTGTGTGTGTGTGTGTGTGTGTGTGTAGAATCCTTTCTCTATGGCAGACATCATTAATCAATCACCATGCTTCTTGTCACTGAGCTAATGATGAAGTCTCAGAGTCTTTTTGGCACTGGGCTCTGGCCCTAGCCTCAGCAGTGTGTCAGAATTAGGGCTCCAGTGGGAACCTCTGTGTCACCCTTCCTTTCAAAGTGCTGCCACTTTATGGAAGGACACGTTATTTACAGGATGATGGTAGCCGGTGATGCAACGTTATTTGGATTATAACCTAGAGAAAAAAAGGCACCAAAGTCGAGTGGTCTGTATCACCATAATAATCTGGGTCACACCAAATAATGTGTCTGGCAAAACCTCACGTTCTTATAAATTATTTATCTTATTGATTTTATAAGACCTTTGGGGGTCCAGGCTGGCTGCAGGCACCAAAAGCCTCCTGGGGTACATACCTCACCCTCAGAGGTGCAGACCTGTGTGGCCCTACCTATCTCATTGCTGTGACGTCAGGCAGAAATGACTTCAAAGATGAAGGCTGTGACTATGACAATGGCATAAAGATGTCTTCTCTCGAGGTCAGATGGGCAGTCAGCTTAAATGAGAAATTGTGTGGGCAGTGAGTGGTGACCCGAGGCTCCAGACAGGGGAGCAGGCGGCATGTGCAACCGTAACCGTGGGAGGAAGAGGGAGGACACTTTGAAAACAGGGTGGGCTCTGCTGCTCCTGCCAGTGGTGAGAAGAGAGACATTGGGTGTGGGTAGGACCTGGCCTGCTGAGTCCTGAAAGAAGTCAGAGAACTCGCTCCGGGCATCACTTGCTGAGAAAGCATCTTCCTCTAGGGTGGATGATCACTAGGACTTTGAGGGTCAAGATCTCATTCAAGTCTAGGGAGCCACAAAACTTGGCACATATTATCCAAAGATGGAACTCAAACTAACATGGTCAGCTTCATTTCGGGACCTAACAACATATGGCACTCTGGGGGTGGGACCAACAATCTGCTGTGGACCCTAATTTAGGCTCCTCCTGCACCCCCAGTAGATTCTGATGCATATTGAAGTTGGAAAACACTGATCTAAGCCACGTGTGCTTGATTTTTGGCACACCGCCTTGTTGTTAAAGTGCGGTGGCTTGGGAGGGGAGGTTTTTTTGTACATGCTGTTGGTTTGTGGATACAAGCCATGACCCAAAGATCATCTAAAGATGGCAGTCTCTGGAAGGTAAAAATTTACATTGCTAAATTATATAACCTAGGTGCTCTGGACTTGTGGGGCAAGCCATTCCTAGGACTGGGGTGGAGGCTCTGGGCAAATACAAGAGCACCTGCTCCAGAGGGTTCTGGAGGAATGGTGAAGCAATGGTGGTCCAGGGAAGGTCACACCAAGGACAGGCTGGGGACAGGGCAAGCTTCCTTGGACACTGCGAGGTTGCCTGCCACCCACTCCCTAGGACTCTGACATCCCAGGGACATGGTGGTTTCAGTAACCCGTTTATGACCCTTCCAGCTCTCATCCAACTTCAGGCTCTGTCCATGGAATGTGTGTGCGTGTTTATGGGGGGGGTGTCAAGGACAGAGGATGGGGCAGAGGGAATTTCTTGGCTTGATTGCTGCTTTTTTATTCTTTTTCTCTCTTCTTTTCTTTCTTCTTCTTCTTTTGTTTGTTTTTTGAAACAGGGTTTCCCTGTGTAGTCCTGGCTATCCTGGAACTTGCTCTGTAGACCAGGCTGGCCTTAACTCAGAGATTCACCTGTCTCTGGCTCCCAAGTGCTAGGATTAAAGGTGTGCACCATTTTCATGAAGTCCTCTTGTTCCCAAATGTGTTTGACTCCCATATTCAGCTGCTTGGGTTCAGATAGGTATCTGGCTATTTCTAGAAGTCAGATACCTGTCCCAGAAGGAAGCCTGACAGGTACTGGGTCTGTTGGAGAAGGTGAAGCCTCATCTCTGAAGGTGGCTCCCCAGAAGCTGAGATATATTAAGACCAAGTTTTTCAAAGGACTCCCAGTCCTTTGAAGTGCAGGAGTACAGGGACATTAGGAACCAAGGTGAGTACAAGAACACTGGGGACCTTGAGAGCCGAGGAGGGAAGAGGGGGCCCCAGGGTGAAGAGAGAAGGCCCTGGTTTGCAGCTTTATTGGCCGCCACCTCCTCAGCCTTTGCTAACCACTGTGTGGTTGGGAGGGAGAGGAGGTGGCCATGACTCCATTGTGGTCCCTGAGTCAGCCAGAGCCCATTGCCGCCAGGGAACCAGACTCCGTGAAATGTTAATTATCTGTTAGAAAAAACAGTTTATTTTATTCAATTTTGAAAACAAAAATCCGATTCCTGAGCAGGCCCTGTTATTTGGCTCACTCAGTGCACATTTATTTATGCCCCATGAAGGTACACAGAAAGCCATACAGTGGTCTTTTTTTAAAAGGCGATAACATGTTCTTTACTTTAAACCGTAACACCTACGCACATGGTGATTGAGTTATAGTCAGAGAGGTACCATAAATGACATCCCCTCCCACTAACTTCACGTTGCCGGTGCCGTTCTGGGGAGTCACATTACTCTTCCACAGAAAAATGTTCTGTCCCATTCTGGCAGCACCACGTGGCTCTTATATTCCCATCAGTTGTTTTATCAGCTCGGCTTCCCTGGTTTCTTCAGGAATAACTTGTTCACTGATTCTAGTCTGCATTTTATGGAGTGTGGAGTCATAGTAATTTCCTTGTCCTGGTCCCATTAACTTCCTGGTACTATTGTTCGGAGTCTCCAGCCCCTGATGCGTAATCCAACTGTTTCCCCACTATGTGGGAAGCGGAAAGCTGCCGATTTATGTCTGGAACAACCCAGGCTACAGCTTTCCTTTCTCTTAAACTCCTTTCCCATGAAGATGCTGGCGAGAGCTTGCTGAGAATTTCTGGGATGCAACTCATACCAGTTGTGTACAGGGATCATCTCTGCTGTGTCTGGTCACTGAGTTAGAATCTGCTGGGAGCGCGATGCTTATTAACAAAGTTAGGCCTAAAACTCTGAAACGAAGACCTCAACAGTATTCGTATCTGCTTCTTGGTGGGTGGGCTTCTCCAACTTCTTGCACTGGATTATTTTTTTCTGTTTTTTTTTTTTTCCAAATTCTTGATTCTATTCCATTTTCTTTTTTAACCATTTCTTTCTTTCCTTTTAAAATCACTTTATTGTAATGAACTCACAAGTAAAAAAATACACATAGCTAGATGAACGTAGCTAGTGCAGGCAAAAAGAGATATGAGTTGTGAAGGGATATTTAGGTAATTGTTTTTCTAATTTCAACCCTGTCACTGTTTTTCTTCTTCTTCCTCCTCCTCCATTTCTTCTTCTTTGTGGTGGGTAAGTCCATACAATGTGGTTGGCAGTGAATATAAAGCCCCAAGGCTCCATGGCTTCAGAATGCAGAGTTTTAGGCTGGGCCAGCTCTCGCTTGGCTCTCAGTTCATTCTGGAAGAGGTCACCTGGCTCATGTCCCTTCATCTTCTCTCCATCTCTGAATTCCTCTCTGTAGTTCCTGAGCTTGCTACTTTGACCAAACTCAGAGTTGTCGCAGATTTTTTTTTTTTCATTTTTTTCTTTTCCCGGAGCTGAGGACCGAACCCAGGGCCTTGCGCTTCCTAGGCAAATGCTCTACCACTGAGCTAAATCCCCAACCTCAGATTTTCTTTTCATAGACAAATGCTCCTGCCCACAGCATCACTTGGCACACACCCCTTCTTCACACTGCTAGTTTCTTACTTCACACAACAACGGTGATGGAGTAATCTATAAATTGAGGGTTGTACCAAACTCGTGTTTCTGTGAACAAGATGCCCTGTCTTTGGCCCTTCAGCCTATTGCCTTCCTCATTTCTCTACCAAACCTTTTCATTTTGGAGAAATCACCTGTGGTATTGGTATCTTACACGTCTTGGTATCCTACTCTCTCTTCTCAAACATACTGAGTCTAATCCTCCACCAAACTCCTCCATAAATGTGCAGAGCTGAGATTCTGGCTTATTATGAAGCAGGAAGCCGTGTGGGGGTGGAAGGCACAGAGAAGGACTGGAGGCGGGGACACCTGTTCGTGGCAATCACAAGTCTGAGGAATCGGGAGGTGATAAAGATGGTGCTGGTGTACGTCAGGTGTCAGAACAGGAGAGCTTGGGTAGATGTCACACAGGCCTAGTCCGTGGGCAGTTGCTACTTCGTTGGCAATGTTTGGTGTTTGGACAGTATTTAAGCAAATATTGGCATTGTTACAGATAAAAGGACCTCAGGAGGAGAATCACGTGATGTGGGGTTAGTGAAGAGATGGATTATTAACGTGATAACATGTTGACAGGGGACAGTAGGATGGCGGGCATCTTAGTTAATTTTCTATTGCTATTGGAGAAATTGCTGTGAGCAGACCGCATGACCAAGGCAACTTGTAAGAGAAAGTGTTTAATCTGGGCTCATATTTCCTGAGGGTTAGACTCCGTGGCCATGATGGTGGGGAGCGTGGCAGCAGCAGGCAAGGGGGCATGGTGCTCAATCCACAGCCAAGAGCTTGTGTCTGATCCACACGTGTGAGGCAGAGAGAGAATTAACTGGGCCTGGCATGGATGTTTGAAACCTCAAAGCCCACCCTCAATGGCAAACATCCTTCAACAAGGCCATAACTCCTTAACAGTCCACCCACTGGGAACCAAACATTCAAATATATGAGCCTATGGAGGCCATTCTCATTCAAACCACCAAAGTTGGCTTTGCTGCTTTTGGGCCTGGGTGAGACAGCACATAAAGGTAGGTGCAGCTGGCAGGGCAGAGTTCTTACCTCAAGTCAGAAGACTAAAATAGAGAAAGAAGAGGAGTGTCTGGAGTCTCATTAACCTCTTGGATAATACATGCACTTCCTAGTAGGCCCTGCCTCATAAAAATCTCATTGCTCTTGATAACACCACCATCAGGACCCAGGCTCCACCACATTGACATGTGGATGGCATTTCACACCCAAACTACAGCAGAGAGTATCTATTATCTAATACAAGATGGCCAGCAGGGTACAGAGGGCACAGCCCTGCTTTAGAAGCTAGTTTATAGATACAGTAAAGATCAGCAAATGCCACCCTGCCTTCAGGAAGGTGCTCTTCAACAGTGGAGGCAGAACACAGCAAGGAATGGCCGTCTGGTCCCCAAGTGTTGACACAGGCTAAGCAAGGTGTCCTCATCTCCAGTGCAGAGTGGGTGGCTTAAGGGCCTCCTGGCTTCTCTCTACCACTGAGGAATTTGGAACCGGCAGCCACAGTGTGTGATGGCTCGGTCGTGGGTGAGCTATGTGATCTAGAACAATTCGTGCGTCTGCCTCTGCATATTTAATCACCAGCAGTGAGAAATACAGAACCACTTCATTTGCTTCGTAGGTTCGTGGTGAGCGTTAACTATGTGAGGACATGTCACACTGGGCAGTGACTGACTGGGAAGAAGCTATCAGTTGCAATCAGACGTCTCTGGTGCCTATTTAGAAACAGGTTCTGTTTTCATCTCTTCCTCTCTATTATATTACATTTAATGTATTATATACCTATTATATTCCATATAATATATTATATATATTTATACTAATTGTGTGGAGGGGCACACAGGCCAAAGTGGGTGTGTGGACATCAGAGAATAACTTCATGGAGTTGGCTCTCTCCATCTACCTTTTTGTGTGCTCCAGGGATAAATTTAGTTCTCCAGGCTTGCACAGAAAATGCCTTGACCTATTACACCATCTCACTGGCCCATCATTCACTTTTATAAATGGGGAAATGAATACAGAGAGGTGAGCTGTCATTCCCAAAGTCACTCACTTACGAAGGTCATTTTGTTCATCTTCTCCAGGACCTGCCAATGAGAAGGGGGTTTCCACACTGGGCTATGGGGAGATGGAGACACACAGCAGCTTCTCTGTCACGTGCTCAAAGCTGGTAAAGAAGGAGACTGTGGTACTGCAGGGCCACAGTGGACATTCAAGAATGAAGCACACCGCTGGGTGGTGATGGCGCACATCTTTAATCCCAGCACTCGGAAGGCAGAGCCAGGCGTATCTCTGTGAGTTCTAGTCCAGCCTCATCTACAGAGTGAGTTCTGGGATAGGCTCCAATGCTAAAGAGAGAAACCCTGTCTCAAAAAAACCCAAAAAACCAAAAACAACAACAACAACAACAACAACAACAAAAAAATCCCAAACAAAAGAATGAAGCACACCAGCAGAGCCTACGTTAGGGAGAGTTATGGTACTCTCGCTGGAAGGTATGACTGGCTTGTTCACATAAGTCCAAATGCTGGCAAGGTACCAGGACTGCTACCCAACAACAAGCAGACACTGTCTGGTTCCCCAAAGGGTGTTGCGTGGCTGAGGGACTCTAATAGTTCAGTAAGGAGAAGGGAGGAAGCCAGGGGAGGGGTCAGACCACTCATGACCTCTGGTTTTGTCACCTGCCAAAGCAGCACCTAACCCTGAGTCCTAACTTCAGGCTTCCACTCCTGTGCTTTAGAGAGGATGAGGCCTGGGCAGTCTCTGTGCATGGTGGAAAGGGTACACTAGAAAATCTGGGTTTGTTATTAATTTGATGCTTAATCTCTCTCTCTCTCTCTCTCTCTCTCTCTCTCTCTCTCTCTCTCTCTTTCTTTCTCTCTCTTTCTGTGATGTTTTGCTTGTATATCTATCTGTGTGTCACAAGTGTAAGGAGGCCAGAGGAGGAAATCAGGTCCCCTGGGACTGGAGCTATATAGATGGTTGTGAGCTGCGATATGAGTGCTGGGAATCAAACCCAGGTCCTCTGGAAGAGCAGCCAGTGCTCTTAACTGCTGAGCCTTTTCTCCAGCCCCTTGATCCCTTGATGCATAATCTTAAGGGAATTCTTAAGATTGGCCTTAGCTTTCCCATGTTTTAGATGAGGGATGATAATAATCTCTTAATAATATTATAATTTTTCCCCTGAAAATGCATGCATGTTATAGAAAGTCTGCAGTAGGTAAAAATGTCCTTCTCTTTCCAATGTACAAGAGGAAATTAGATTGCTGTGTACCACCGGCACAAAAATCAGTTAAAGTGGACCAAAGATCTTAATGTAAGACCTGAAACTCAAAACTGTGAGAGAAAAACACTGGGAAAACACATCAAGATGGAGGCCTGGGCAAGGACTTTCTGAAAAGGACTCCAAGAACCCAGGGGATGGCGGCAAGAGGTGGCGGATGAGACCACACGAAAGAAAACTGTTCCTCGTAGCAGGGTGGTGAGACAGCCCCCAGAGTGGGAGGGAATAGCTTGTCTATCAGGCAAGGGACTGGTGTCTAGGATCTCAAAAAAGTCTCTGAAGATTAAAGCCACATGGCCCAAACCATCCAGTTCAATAAACAGGCAAGTGAGTTTAACAGGCATTTCTCAAAAGAAAAACACAGATGGCTGATAAATATTTGAAAAAAATCTTCAGCTCATTCAGCCACCAGGGATATTTGGAATTTACACTGCATGGAGATCCCACCTCACCCTCGTCATCAAGACAAGAGCCAGGTGTATCGGTCACAGGTGTAATTGCAGCCCTCAGGAGACAAGAGAACCACTGTAAGTTTGAGGCCAGCCTGGCTACATACAGAGTGCCAGACTAGCAGGGGTTATATAGCATGCCACTCTCAAACCAACCAACCAAGTAAACCATGCCCCCGCCCCAACTCCTCCCAAAACAAAAGATAGCAAATGCCAATGAGAATGCGGGAGTGTGAAATGGTACAGTTTCTATAAGAACTGAGTAACCTCGTGATCCAGCTATACTGATCCTAGGAAAATACCCAGAGAACCCTAAGTCAGCATACCACAGAGAGATACTTAACTTACTGCGGTACTGTTTACAATAACTCAGTCATGCGGCCCGTCTAGATGGCCCTCAACAGGTGGATGGACAAGACAATGGGACACATGTACTCAGCGTAGTTTTGTTCACCTGGAAAGAAGAATGCGATGATGTCATTGAAGGAAAATTGGAAGAAATGGAGGTGATCATGTTAAGTGAAGTAAGGCAGACTCAGAAACCATATAGAGTGTATTTTCGCTCACGTGCAGAATCTAGATGAAAAAAACATGACATGAACATAGACGGGAAACTTGAGGAGGAAGAGGTCTAAAGGGAAGAAGAAAGTGGAATAACACAGAGTAATTGTGGGGGGGAGGGGAGAAGACAAAAATATAGTATTTTTCCTTCATATGCAGAATCTAGGGGTGTGAGACATGAAAACAGAAAGTAAGACTATTTGGGATGGGGCAGAGGGATGAGGAGGGGTGTTAAGTATGAGCACACATAAGGTAAAATTACAGGTATATGATACATATAATTTCATATACATATGGAAGTGTCACGAAAGCTCATTTTTTTAAAAAAACAACCAACATTCAGTTAAAAATGATTTCCTCTCCTTAAACGATGTGGATTTCTACTGACCCCTATGTTACTGGGCCTCTTACTGCAGTCCTTCGCTGATTTGCTCTGTGCAGTCCGTTGAGCACCCGTGTTCAGAGAGCAGGCACGGGGCTTCCTCCTGTGCATCCTCATCCTGAGCGCTGCTGCTTTACCTCCACTTGCCGGCTGGGATGCCTATGTTGGTGGAGTTTCTGCTCACTGGCAAGCAGCTAAGAACTTTGGAATTAATTGTATAATATGTTTAATCCTTCTAGGATCATTATGAGCAGGGGAAACTATATGTCAGTGGCTGTTGGCAGAGATCTAACAGGTGACAGAAAACAGAATACGATAATAAACTGTGCATGGCTCCAGGAGTGTGTGTCCGTATGCTTGACTACAACAAAAGTTGACAGCCCCAGAGTGTGGTCCAATCGGTAACGTCCACAGAGGCCTCACCTTGAGTCCAGCACCGCAGGATAGATGTCCGTCTGGACCACCTCTACCAGGCATGGGTTTGCCTGTCTCCTGGACCAGCTTCATGCCTTCTTCCAAGTTAATAGCTGGCTTTGTGACTGGGTGACTGACAGAGACACACACAGCCCTGTGTTGTCAGTTTGGTTGTTATAAGCTAATGAGTGCCCACATGTCTCAATGGGTAAAGTGGTCAGAATCCCTGGAGTTCTTTATTTCAAATGAGGAAATTGTAGCCTGGCAGCTGAAGTGCATATTGAGCATTTTATCAAATAATCAAATAAACAACCCCACTTAAAAATAATTAGCTCCCTATACGTTTTGGTTTATAATAAAGCACTAAGATTATTTTCTCCCCTGTCGCCGGGCTTTGAGAAGGTATGAGTTCCACAAGGCAGGGGTTCTTCCTGACTTCCCTGTGGTTAAGTTCTTAGAAGCTAACAGAATGTGAGGCCTACAGTGCCTGCCCAGCAGTGTTTGCTGAGTGCAAGGGAGGCGGAGCAACAGAAACACGGAGGTCCGAGGCGATAAAGTAACACACAGTTTCTCCCTTCTGTGTTCAAGTGTTCTCTCTAATGATTTGGACGTTCGGATTGTGAGCCGCATCTTAACATCTAAGTCATCTCTACAGCCCGTCTTCTCTAATATTTTAAGCCTAGTTTACTGTGGCTGAGATGTATAAAGTCCTGTACCAGAAGCTATGAACATGATCCAATCACAAACAAGAACAATCGATGCCTTTGGTTAATTCCTTGTTCCTCGTCATCAAGCTATTCATTTACCTGCTTAAATATTTGTGCTTCCTGTAATGGGGAAAGAGTCACTACCAAACTCGTTATAGAAATTAGTCTTATGTTAAGTCCGGCGTGGTGGCTCTTGCCTTTAATCCCAGCACTCAGGAGGCAGAGGCAGGCAGAGCTCTGAGTTAGAGGCCAGCCTGATCTATCGAGTGAGTTCTAGAACAGCCAGGGCTACCCAGAGAAGCCTGGTGTTGAAAAACAAAACAAAAAAGCAAACAAAAAATTAGTCCCATGTTGGTGGTGTGTAATTGTTCTCACATGTATAATCTAGGTTTAAATAAATCATGTGTACAAGTATGTACCCATGTGACTTAAAAGCAGAGAGGGGTCTATTTGAGGGGAGGAGCGGGGCCAGAGGAGGCAGGGGGAGAGAGACGAGGGTGAGTGTTGAGGGTGTGAATATGAGCAAGGCACAAATGATTCATGCACTTGAAAATGTCATAGTGCCACACACTATTTTACAAGCTAATTTTAAAAATTAATTAAAACAATCACTTAAAAATAGAAAGTTATCACAAAAATCAAACCTCTAGTTCTAGCATTCTAGTGGTGAGGGCATGTATATATGTGTTTATATATTTTTTATATGTTTATATATACATATAAAATAAACTTAGAATAGTCTTATTTTGAATCTTACCTTCTAATGAGCCTCATGGTTTGGACCCAAAAGACCAAGCTGTAAAAAAGAAAAAAGTGTGAAGATTGAGCTGATCAAACGGTGTCATAATACGGGTCATTAATTCCCGAAAGTTGAAGATTCCCTGGGGTGTTTTAAAGTCTGGAAAGAGCAAGTCTAATAAATATCACCTCAGAACTGCCGGAGAAAAGTAGCTCATATCAAATAGGCTAAGGGAAGATTTAGTCCTAGGTCTTCCGAGAATAAAAAGTTTGAAAGGATAATGTAAAAATACAACTTTAAAGTGATCTCATTGCGGTAGCTAATATAAATAGTGAGCCAGAGTCCCATAAAACAGAATCTTCTAGCCTTTGAGTTCCAGGTTACCTTTATACATTAATACGCTTAAAAGCTTAAAACATTGGGCTTAACCAATATCAGATACTTCTTAATGAACATAAACCATCCAGGAAGAAAACATGAATCCCTATAGATTCCAGTTGGAAGTGGGAAGGAACATTAAAGCTGTGTTGTCCAAATCCTATCTTCTGGAGAGGAAATTGAGGTCAAGAGAGGCCACGGGACTGGTGGTGCCGCACAGGCAGCTTGTATAACTTCTACACATGTGCGCTGCGCACCGAGGAGTCACCTTCCTGGAACAACGCCATAGCGCCCAGTTTTGAATGGTTCAATTTAATGCAGTGAATTTGGACCCTCCAGACCAACACTACCTACCCGCAGAGAGCTGGCATCCCCCTGAACACTACTGTGTGAGCACAACACAATGGGGGAGTTTGCTAAGGGGCCAGATTGAAATTAGTGCTAAACTGAGCCCTGAATGGGATGTCTCTACCATATCCCTCCCCTCAAGGTTAGGGAATCTCATGGAAGAGGAGGCTGAAAGAGTGTCCTTTGTGCATATATTATGTCTTCCGGTTTAGTGTCTTTATGGGGTTCCGGAGGGTGTGAACAAGTGGGTCTCTGCGTCTATCTATCTCTCGTGCCTTTTCTTGAGCTCTTTTCTTTTTGCTTGGTTGTTTTGTCCTATTCCAATGTATTAATTTTTATTTATTTTACCATATTTTTTAAAAAGAATTTAAATGCAAATACAACAATAGATTCTTTGTTCCAAGAATGACACACGTCCTATGTCATTGGCATCAGGAATTTGAAAGCTGACGTCAATGGGAAACCAAGCGTCACCAGACAAATATTGAATATTTCTCTCTTGAATATTCTTTCCTTTCATTTTCAGTTTTCAAGTGGTTATTAGTGTTACAGCATTTTCATACATGTATTTATTTGGTTATATTCTCCCCTTTGCCTTTTCTCTTACACCCCTACAAAACATTTATTTTTTTCTTTTTAGTGTTGAGAGGCCAGGGCTCACTCTGTAGCTCACTGTAGCCCAGGCTGGCTTCAAACTCATGGTCTTCTTGCCTCTGCCTCCTGAGTAAATGGCATTATAGGCTTAAGCCACTATGCCTGGCACTTGAAATACTCACACAGTGTATTGTTTATTCTCCCTTATCCGATGTAGGGGGTTGTGATACAGAGGAGAAAACTGAGGGCTGGTGACAGTCTCATAGGGTGCATTTACCGAACTGTCATTTAAAACGTGGTCTGGGTTGTCCTGTGATGGCCAATTTCGTGTCCATGCAACAGGTCAGAGTGTCCAGTAGTTTGGTAAAGTACAAATCTAACTCTACTATGAACAACTTCCCATAGGTGGCCAACATTTAAACTGGTGGACTTTGAATAAAACAGATGACTCTGTGCCGATGGCAGGCCTCATCCGTTCCACTGCTGGCCTCAGAAGAAATGACCACGGCTTCCCGAGCAAGAAAGGATCCACAAAGCTGCAGTCCAGAAGCCTGTGCGAGTCTCCAGATCCTAGAGAACAACTCTAATTTCCCCTAACCTTCCACCATGTTGGCTCACTCTGCAGATTTTAGGCTTGTCATCCCACAGTGGAAGAGCTGACGTTCTTCTTCACTTGTTTCCTGCTGATCTGATTTTAACTGGAGAATCTTGGGTACCCCTTCCCCACCCTGTTCTTTGTGCTTCCTGGTACTCTATGGTTGGACTTGGGAGGGAACTGGGGGCTCAAGCCCTTGAAGGTGTTGGAGTCAATGAACGCGGAGTTCCTCTGAGGGAGATGTCCTCAGAGGACACGTGACACAGGAGGATCTGGGTGGGCAGCAGAGGACGTTTGGGACACATCGCCTCTGTTGTCC
>CABHPH010147322.1:0-32629 GCA_902168325.1 Peromyscus nudipes
AAAAAAAAAAATCAAGTCTATTAACTAAAAGGTAAGAAAGTCTACGTCAGGTTATAAAATGTTCACATATTGACTATCAAGAGTTCAGGTAAGAACAGTTACAGGGTACCAGGTATGTTGACATGTGCCTATAATCTCAGCACTTGGGAGGTGGAGGTAAAGGGCTGAGGAGAGTTCAAAGCCAGCCTGGGCTGTCACAAACAAGCAGCTGTAGGTATCTCTCCACCATCATCACTTATTGGCCATGTAAGAGTTCCAGATTAAATATGAGAGACAGAAAGAAAATGGAGAGGTGTGTGAGCATCCAAAGAAGGCAAAAACAAATGATGGGTCTGAAGACAGAGCTCTGCCATAAACAGCTCCATGTTGAGAAAATGCGAAGGAAAGGGTCATGAGGAGGCATGAGGAGGGGGAAAGAGCACAGAAGACGATTGGGAAGACTCAGCGGGAACAGAACCTGCCTGTCTGCTGGACAGAGAAGGTCAGAGCAAAAGTCCTTCCTCCTGACATGAAGCAAAAACAAAGAGAAGACAGGAAAACGGGAACTCCCTCTCACCAAAGTGTGTGCTCAGGGGAGAACAGAAATGCCGAAAGTTATTCAAAGGGCAGAGAGTAAAGAAGGCTCAGAACAGCATGGCTCCTGAAGTCTGCTCAGCTTGTGGTTGCCGTATAAGAAACCACCCAAATGGGCTGATGTTCCAAGAAGCCCCCGGAGAGCCAGTGGCAATCACTGAGGTAAATGTGAGTGAGCCTTGTAATGCGGCACAAGGAGGCAAGCGTGTCCAATTACCAACAATCCAGAAAAGGGTAGGTGCCCAAATGGTCTTGCTAGCCTGACAGCTGTTTCATCAAGACTGACGTGGTGAAGGTGCTCACTGCCTCTTGACTGCTCTGTGACCTCGGAACCACATCCCTCTGTCTGAGGGACACCCCTCTTCTCTGTCCTACAGACTGAGCAACCTCAGCCTGCCAACTTCATAACATTTATCCCTGAGGAATTCTGCATCCTGCTGGACCAGAGCTTCTGAAATTGAATATACTTGTGAGTCATTTATGAGTCACCTGAGCATCTTGGAACTCCGGAAACAAGGAAGACCCTTCTATAACTGTGGCATCAGAATTGACATTTGAGCGATGAGGGGTCAACAAGAAAAGATCTAAGGGACAAAGAGTATCTGGGGTTCAGGGAATAGCGTTTGGGGCAAAGGGAATGCAACTGTCAAGATGCAATGTGGGAAGGCAAAAAAGCTGCAGTATGGGCAGAGCACTGTGGGCAGTTGGGGAGAGGAGAATGACAGGGCCAGGGAGAGCCCAGGAGCTACTCAGGCCCACTAAGCACACATCCCATCACAGAGCTACACCTCCAGCTCCAGTAAGAGCATTTTGAGCAAGCAAGGGGATATAACCTATCTCAAGAAAACTGATCCAGGAGCACACGGATTGGAACCAGGTGTCCCAGGACATGGTAGCAGTCATGGAGAAGGCAGAAGAGTCAGAATGAGGATATATTTTGGAGGTAGAAATTGCTGATGAGTTAGATGAGAAGAGATGACATTCTCTCTTTGTTTCAGGCTGAGGCACTGGGGACATTTACTAGGATTTGAAATACTGGGTAAGAAGAGCCTGGAATGCCGATAGTTCTGCCACATAACGATAATTAGTGCATTTCCAAGTTCAGGTGCCAAGCAGGCAGTGGGATGTAAAATCTGGCTATAAATGATCTTTCCACCCTTACCACATCCCCCTCCCCATGGACTCATGAATGCCTCAAAGTGGACAGTTTCCTCTTTCTGGTGTTTCCCTGGTACTTTTTCTTACTACACAGTGCCCCTTGCCTAATGCACCTGCCACTCTTAGTGGCTTGAGACCTTAATCACGTTTACACACCAGCTCAAGCTGCCTTACTCCTCAGATAACCACCCTGACACGCCCGTGGGGACTCCTGTTAAAACTAGAGACCAAGGATGTGGCTCAGTCCATAAAGGGCTTGCCTAGCATGCATGAATCTCTGGGTTCAATCCCCAGCACCTCATCGAACCAGGTTTGATGGAACACGTCTGTAATCCTGGCACTTGGCAGATAAAGGCAGGAGGATCAGGAGTTCAAGGCCAACCTCAATTACATAGCAAGTTTCAGGCCAGCCTGGCTGTGAGCCCCTCAACAAACAGATCAGCAACAAAACGAAACCCAGATGCCAAGTGGAGTATGGTAGCAGATGCTTCTAATACCAGCATTCGGGAGGCTAAGGGAGGAGGGCTGAGAGTTCCAGGCCAGCGTAGGCTACACAGGGAGACCCTGCCTCAAGAAACAGAACACCTAGATGCATTGTTGTGACATCTGTTACATTTTTCCCTATGAGAGTTATTTGTGCATATTAATCTCCCACGGTGGTTTAAGTCCTAAAATGCAAGGCTTGAAACTACTTCCTTAATTTATTTTGACAATATCTTCCATGCTATACAACAATGTGCTCAGCACAGTGAAGGCTCCACATTCAATATGCTGAGAAAGTGAGCCATGAGTGAGCAGGCTTTGCCCTGAGATGGCTGTCAGGTTAATATAGTCACAGGTGATGAGAGGCAGGAGCTCCCCCAGCCCTTAGAAGACGTGAAGATAGCTATGCTCCTGGTTCAGTGTCTAGAGCTATACCATGCAAAGTTAGGGGTCTCAACACATGTATGTCTCGACATGTGCATAACCTGCTGTAGGCAAACAGCACCCTTCTTGAGAAAAACATGAACCTAATTACGGAACTCTGACAAAAGCATTATTAGAAAGATGGTCATATGTTCTTTCCTAATAAAACTATTACATTTGTAGTGCTTCCCCCACCCCCTAAGACAGGGTTTCTCTGTGAAACAGTCCTGGCTGTCCTGGAACTCAATTTGTAGACCAGGCTGGCCTCGAACTCATAATCACAGAGATCACAGAGATCCGCCTGTCTCTGCCTCCTGAGTGCTGGGATTAAAGGTGTGCGCCACCACCGCCCGGCTTGTAGTGCTTTAAAAACAAAACAAACAAACAAACAAACAAAAAACCTGTTACGAGGCTACCCAATGCCCAGCTCCTACAGAAGCAGACCTCGGCCCACTCTGCTTTCTACCTGCATGTACTAGCGTTCTGCTACAGCCCTGGAATCCAACGCTGAACTCTGATGACCTCATGCCCTTGTGTCTGCTCTCTCCATGAGATCTTGTGAAAACCAGACAGCTTCATTCTCGTGCATTTTATTAGATGCTGTCCTGGGTCATGGATTCTAAAAATGGAAAGAAAACAGTGACAAGTCAGATATCAGATAGGGGACTTGATATACAAGCTGACTAACTTCCACAAAATGCAAGACCACTTGAAAATGAAGACTGGCGACCACGGAGGGAGGCTGGGGTACGGCCTCAGCTCAGGAGGGTGTTAGAGGTGGAAGGTGACTCCTGCAGGCCAAGCAGCATGAACAAAGGCATGAAAGCATGCAGATGGAGAAGCAGTGGAGACCGTTGGAAGAAGATGGCAAGAGAACTTGCCCAAACAACGGCAGCCACCACCAACGGAACGTCAATCACATACCAGACGGTGGAGTGGGAGTGTGCCACCGATTTTCATATTACTTTATTCCAATGACCTGGAGTAGATACGGTCGTTTAATTCCTTTCCCAGATGAGGAGCCTGAGGGTGTGGGCCAGGGGTGGGGGTGGGGCTGGTAACGTACTCAGGGTCACTGAGCTAGGAACTACAAGAGCTGAGATTGAGTCCCAGCTTTACTCTCCCTCCTTCTGATCTTGATTCAGGAACATTCGTCCCATCAAGCCTGCCATAGCTGAGGAGCGAGATGTCTCCTGACACTCCAGAGAGTAAGGTGCTAAATGATGAGCTAATTTGGAAGTGTAACTCAAAGCCCTTCTATGACTGAACTGACTCATCCATCATCAGGAATACTCACACCATTGTGTCCGGGCCCCACCTAAACGGCTGTTTTATTGTCTGCCCTTCGTCATGAGTAATGTCACTTTCCATTTTAAGCAGGGAGCTTCAGGAGATGACCACAGTGTAAGCAATGATTTAAAGCTGAACACTGCCTGGGTAGTTACTCACTCCCTTCAAGAAGTGGCTGACACACACCCTGCTACTCAGTCACTGCTGGAAGACCTGCTTGCCTGCTGGAGCTTGAAGGCAATCTGAATGCCCCAGAGTCAGACGAGGCGTGAGGCCAGAGTGTGTGAAGGCTGGTGGCTTCGCTGGCTGTCCGCCTGAAAGGCTGGCTTGCTCTGAGTCCCCTGTGTATACTCGGATGGTGTTACTTGTTCACTCGTGGGGTGTTTGTTGAGGTCCTACTATGTGCCTGACACTTTGGTTCTCTGCCAGAGATTCCGCCAGCAGCTGTATAGCCACCAGTCTAGGGAAGAGAAGCAGGCGTTTATCATCTGGAAACCCAGGGAGGTTTGGGGACCAGCAGTCAGAGGACCGAATGGCATGGTAGACAGGAAGGACAAAGAAGAGTGGGCTGGCTTTCTGAACTGTAAACACCCAAAACAAAAGCTGGAAAGAGGAGTCTGGAAAGCCTGGGTTTGTTCCAAGAGTCACTGGGAAAGCATGGTGGCCCCGCATTGCAATGTAGGAGTCTCTCACCCAGACAGGACCTATGTGGTGATGTGATGCAGTGTGTGTGTGTGTGTGTGTGTGTAGAAGAGAGAACGATGGAGATGGGTGGGGCTGAAGATGCTGGGCAGTCGAGGGTGACAAATGTCCAGAGAAGCAGGTAGAAGCAGGGAAGGTGGGGAGGGGGAAGGCTGGCTCAGGATGACCTAAGACATTCTGAGTCAGAGAAGCCAGAGGCCCAGCTTAAAGAGAGTGCTGGCTTACGGAGGGCAGAAGGCACCAGGCACAGCCAGGCTCCTAAGGGATTCCCAGCCAGAGACATTTTCTAACCTCAGGAGGCTCTGCCATCTCTTCAGAAAGCCAGTCACGTGCCAGCAGGTAAGCAGAAGCTATGTTCTAGGCCATCTTTGTGTGTAAGCGCTCTTGGGGCCATTCTGGAGGGCACAGTTCTCACTGTATGGCTGGGGCTTATGGAACCAGCTATCTCAGAACAATGTTCCCTAGGTGGTAGGTGGATGAGGAGAAGCCAATGGGCATGAGAACAGTCAACCTTGCATGGCTATACCAACACAAGCCGAGATGCACGGTCTCATGTCCTCTTCTTCATATGCCTGTTAGTTTGGACATGAAGGACTGGAGCGCAAAGGCTTATGACTTGGCCGGGTCCATAGCGGGCACACTGTGGAACCAAGGGACAGGTGCACATCTGGCTGACCACAGCTGTATGTTGACGGGGACATGAGGGAATGAGGGTCAGATAAAGACAAGTGACCACCTGAGAAGACCCTCCTCTATACTAAATGCATAACAAGGGTCCCTGAGCAATCACCTCCCGCTTGAACCTGAAAGTCAGCTACTGAGAAATTTCTAGCTTCCTTTTTGGGGAGGGGGATCGTTGCTTTCCTGAAGGGAGCTTTGAGAGAGGAACTTTCAGCACAAACTCAAGGTACTAACTTCTCGACTAGCAAGGGATATATCTGGTATTTTATTAATTAATATTAAATATTAAATCATTAATTGATTTAATTAATTAATTAATTAATTTTTAATTAATTATTATTTAATAATTAATTATTAAAATGTCTTGGGTTATATAAGAAAGGTTCCTTATAAATGGTACAGAAAATATGGAACACAAAAAATAAAACAATAGGTATTAAACAAATTTTAAAAATGGTTATAGGTATCTTACCTATAATCTTACCACCCAGTGCTGGCTATGGTCATATTTTGAGGGGTGTGTGTAGTCTAGAGTGTGCACGTATATGTAATTATATTCATGTATGTAATCTGTGGTCTTTCCTTTCAGTCATATACATTGCCATTGCCTTTTAAAATCACAACTGCAAGAAAGGGGGTCAGCATCACACTTTTGGAAACATGACAGCTTCTTGTTGATGGGGCTCCCAAAGCCTCCTCCCATAGGACAGACTTAGATACAGGTGGAACTTCCTACACATCCCTCCCCCCTTCTGGCAAGTTCCTACACATCCCGAAATCTTCCAATGCTAATTCTTCAGAGAACCCCCCTGCCTACTCCCCACCTACTCATACACTGTCCCCTTCTGCTACCCACAACTCAGTAGGGGCGAGGGGAACAGGCACCATTTCAGACTGTCTTTAGTCATGAGTTCACATTTTTTTAATTTTAATTTTTTTTTATTATGTGTATGTTGGGGAGGGTGCATGTAGTAAAGGTGCCATTGGAATCCAGAAAAGGGTGTCAGATCCCCTGGTGCTGGAGTTACAGGCTGTTCGGAGCCACCTAATATGGGTGCTGGAAACTAAGCTCCGGTCCTTTGTAAGAGCAACATGAGCTCTTACCCTCCAAGCCATCTCTCCAGCTCCAAGGTGTTCACTTCTGAAAATGAAAAGGAGATATTGAGGGCTAGTGTGTAGCTCAGTGGCAGAACAGTTACCGAGTATGTGTGAGGCCCTGAACTTGCTCCTCAGCTCTCCCTGGATGAATGAAGGCACACAATGGGGGCTGACAGTTGGCCTTTCTTATTTCCCCTCACACGCAGTGCCTGACAAGTCACAGCCGTTTAGCGTTTGTTGGAAGAATTAGTGAATAATAATCTAATTCAATCTCACCTCTCCCTCAGTCTCCTGACTCTTGTAGACTAGAATGCTTTGTGAGGAGGGGGGGGTCAAAGGTTTTAGGAAATGAATAGGATTTCAGGTCGACTTTATTAATCAAAATTCTCACACTTGGGTTAATAATTGGGGAATCAAGTATTGATTCCTGAGAAAACATGAGGCCACACATACCTTGTCATCAAAATGTGTCACATAGGATGAGCATACCACTGCTATTCCTCCCACCGTCTTTCCATCCAACAAATGTATTTTTACTCCATGTTTTTGAGATATGATTGGTTTTAAACAGTGTGTGTTCGGCACATACAATGAGGTATGTTGATACATGTGTAAATGTGAAGTAAGTTCCGCCATCAATCTCATTAGCATACCTACCACCTCCCATAGCTTTCAGATGTCTGGTGAGCACTTAAGGATACACTATTATTGCCTGATTTTTTTTTCCTTTCTATTCATTCTTTAGAAAACTTTGGGATCTTTTTGTCCTTTAAGATAGAGTTTTTGCTATGGAGCTCAGGCTGGCTCTGAGTTCACTATCCTCCTGCCTCAGCCTCCTTGGTGCTGGAATTGAATAGTGAGGTAATTGGCTTGAAGTTAAAGTTTGTTTCTTTGTTTTCTTTCTTTCTAAGACAGGGCCTCATGTAGCTGAAGATGACTTTGACCTCATAATCCTCTTGCCTCCACCTCCTAAAGGCTAGGACTATGGGTGTTTGCCACTCCACTGGTTTTATAGGACTCTGGGAGTTGAACCCAGGACTTCACGCTTGCTGGACAGCACTCTACCAAATGAGCTATCTCCTTAGCCCCAAGGACACACTATTATTAACTATTGTCACCACACTGCAAACAGGTCTCCACAACTCACTCATCCTGACTAACCAGAACTGTGTGCTCAACATCCTCTCCTTTCCATTCCCTATCTGCAAGCAACCACCACTCTATGTTTCTATGAATATGACTTGTTTTAGATTCAACACATAAGCAAAATCCGTGGTCTTTGTCTTTCTGGACCTGGTCTATGTGCTTTGGTAATATCTCAAGGTTCGTTAATCTTGATGCAAATGATAGCATTTTCTTCTTTTGTTTAAGGCTGGGCTGGTTCCTTGATGGCCACAGATACAAGGATAAAGACATCTTGGTTGCAATAGGTGTGGGGATAAAGATGTCTACGTAATACAATGATTTCAATATATTCGAGAGTGGGATTGCTTGCCATCTCTTCAGGCCCAAGGATTTATTTATTTTTACTTTATGTGTATGAGTGTTTGCCTGCATGTATGTATGCATATCATATATGTGCCTGGTGCCCATGGAGGCCAGAAGAGGGCATTGGATTCCCTGGAATTGGAGTTATGAATGGTTGTAATCTACCATGTGAGTGCTGGGAACTGAACCCTGGTCCTCTGCAAGAGTAGCCAATGCTTTTAACCACTGAGCCATCTTTCCAACCCTACTCCCACCTCAGACCATTGTTAAGTTTTTTCTCAGGTATCTTCTTCTAACCGTTTTATAGTTTCTGATTTTATGTGTAAGATGTGAATCCATTTTGAGTTGTTTTGTATTTTATATGAGCCAACATATTTATTGAACATGTCTTATACGCCAGACCTGTGTGAGAAACTGGGAATAAAAAGCTGAGCAAGGCAGACAGGGGCCCTACCTACCCCCAATGGAAACAGACAGACAGCAAGCATGAGGCTCATTCTGAGCCTGAGGGAAAAGAAGTACCCTGTCTTTCCGAGGCAGGTGGGGGTGATGACAGGGCTGGTACAGAGAGGTCCGGACCAACAGGGAAGCAAGATCAAAGGTGAGCACAATGTTGGCCTATTTTGAAACTGGAAGTTCACTCTTGTTGGAAGCCACTATGGATATGATGCCAGGGAACTCTTGGGCCATTTGTTTTCTCTCAATACAAAGACCAGGACAGCTTGGAAACCAAGTGGGTCCCCAGGAAACATCTAGAATATAAACTCTGCAGGTGTGCTTACCATCAGAAGAATGGGGCTGGAACATAGTAGCTTCAGTGTGTGGGGGTTGGGGGGAGTATTTTCAAAGTAAATGAAAGAGCCAGGCAGGTGATTCAGGCATCTTCTCTGGCATCACCAAGTGCCGGAGGAACTGAAAGTGGAGAGGAATCTGGAGCACTGGCTGTCTTCCCTAGCCATACCCCTCCTAGAAATGACAGCAGTTGTCAGAAAGGACAGAGCAGGATGGCTGGAAAGGCAGGTCTTGAGGTCACACTCCTCTGCTGAAGGGCTGTCTGTCTGTCCAAGCTCCTGTGAGTAGAAAACAGGCAGAAGAGGAGTGGACAACAGTCCCAGGGTCCAGCCTGGCACAGCAGGGTGAGTGGCTCCTCTGCTGGGTGACATCATCTGAGCCACCATGATGCTTCGTTCCAGTCAGCTGCTTAACATCCGAGTCCCATGTTCCCATGGCATGCTGCCACCTTCTTAGAGAAGGTGCCTGGGCTGATGTCCCCAAAATAGTCTTGTCAGGCAGCTGCGAAGAGTGGCTTTGCCCACGGCCCACACCCACACATAGGAGGCTCCCTTACCTGTCATGTGGTCTTCTGCATGCACATCCCTGCTCTACCTGGCCACCACCCCACTCAGCAGCCAGAGCGACCTTTTAAAATTGCGAATCTGATGATGTCACTCCCTACCCTGCCTTGTCTGGTCGTTTTCCACAGTCCTGCCAATAAATGCCCACAAGGCTCCAAGTGGTCTGTCAGCTGTCCCAGCCACAGCCTTCTCTCCTCCTCTATGATGGACTCTTTAGTTCCTCAACAGAAATATGCTCTTTCTGGACTCAGTACCTGTGCACATGCCTTTCTCTACTGCCTCCCAATAGGAACAACCCTTCCCCCAGGACACCTTGACATCTCTCAGGCTCTGTGGATCACTTGACATGTGGCTCCCTGAAAACCCCCCACTTCACTGTTATAATGCCCAGTTCATCCAGAATCCCTTGCATCTTCCCTACTGGAATTTGAACTTCAAGAGTGCCTCATTGTGCATGCCTTATTCTCTACTCCTTTCTCCATGCCTGGTACTGCTAGGTGCTCATTAAATGCAGGTTAGGTGAAGGAATACACATCAGATTCTTGAACTCCTGGAAGCAACTTTACCCAAAAAAGTGAGGGCAGGAAGAAGCGAAAACACAACAATGTTGTTGTGTTTCAGTACTGAGTGTCACTTCCTCTATGGTGGACTTGCCTGCTTGTGTGCTGTGGGTAGGCCTTAGCTAATTCTTCAGAACCACTTTCTGGCTTAGTTCCCAATGGTCTGTGTTGTGGATTAATCTTTTTGCACACTGTAAAGATGTGTCATTTGGGTTGGTTTAATAAAAAGCTGAACAGCCAATAGCTAGGCAGGATTTTCAGAGCAGAGAGAACATTGGGAAGAAGAAGGAGAGTCACCAGCCAGATATGGAGGAAGCAGGAAAGCAGCATGGGCAGTACAGAGTGAAGGTAATAAAGCCATGAGGCAGGAAGTAAATGAATAGAAATGAGTTAATTTAAGTTATAAGAGCCAGTTAGAAACAAGCCTAAGCTACTAGCCAAGCTTTCATAATTAATAAGAAATCTCCATGTGGTTATTTGGGAGATGGCAGGCAGGACTGAGAAAGACTTTCTACAGGTCTGGGCCTTTGTATTAGGTCCCACCAAAGCAAAGTCTCAGAGGAAACCCACAAACATCATGTCCAGGTGCTCATGTATGGCCCAGCCTCCTGCCATGAAACAGAGCAAGGAGCCTCATGCTCTGTTTTGCTTTCTCCTCTCCCAGTAGGAACAACAATTATTCAGTAAAGGAAATAACAGTAATGGAAAGAAAGAAAAAATAAACATTGAAATTGGCAGTGTCCCTTGGCTACTGCTTTAAAAAAAAAAAAAACAGAGTAGATTTGGAGACATTTCAGTGACTTTGCTCAAGGAAGAAAAATAATCAAGTTTGTTTCCCTTAGGCAGAGAGTTACTGAGGCCCACAGTTCACACAGTAAGGTTAATTGCTGAGGTAACTTGCTAGACATGAGTTACCAAGCTTAATTGTCCCGGTACATTAGAACTAAGAGGGACTTGTCATAATCCCAGGATCTTCCCATCTTGGGCCGCACAGAGAAGAAAGCCCAGGATGTGAGCACCACAGTAGGTCCTGTGCTGATAACAAGAGAAGCAGCTGGGAGGGGAAACTCAGATCTCCCAGGAATCCCAAAGGCAGGTGCCAAAGACTCTGAGCAAAGGAATATGCCACACATCAGACTTGGTCACACAGAAAGATGAAAGCTGCTAACCCATCATCTAGTACAAGTGGAGAGGGGCAGATTCTATTTAGTCACTTAAGTTAACACTGCCTGAACTAACCTTGGTGACAGGGACCTGTGGCAGGTAGACTAGGAAGGTGAGAGTGGCAATGGAATTGGACAAGAGAGACAGTAGTAGCTCATCATGTTCATTGAGCCTTTGTATAATGTTGAGTATGTTGCATACACTGTATCATTTACTCTCCCTGGCCATCTTATACAGGAGTATTACCATCTCCAGTTTCTGAGAGAGAATGTTGAGACTCAGGGAGTCTGGGGGACTTGCCCAGAGTCACCAGTGAGTTGGTGCCAAGTTAAACAAGAAGCCAGGTCCTCAGATTTGGAGTTGCTGGTGTAAACTGTTATAGTGCATCTCCCTGCTCTCCTGGTGCTTACAAACAGAAGGAAAA
The DNA here is from genome assembly GCA_902168325.1 of Peromyscus nudipes. Lineage (NCBI taxonomy): Eukaryota > Metazoa > Chordata > Mammalia > Rodentia > Cricetidae > Peromyscus > Peromyscus nudipes. The sequence continues at coordinate 11,400 of CABHPH010147322.1, forward strand.
GGCCTTATAAGAAAAGCCTTCTAGTTGGGCGGTGGTGGTGCATGCCTTTAATCCCAGCACTCGGGAGGCAGAGGCAGGCAGATCTCTGGGAGTTTGAGGCCAGCCTGGGCTACAGAGTGATTTCCAGGATAGGCACCAAAGCTACACAGAGAAACCCTGTCTTGAAAAACCAAAAAAAAAAAAAAAAAAAAAGCCTTCTGATCATCCAAACACCTACCAAAATGACCCACTAAGCTCTGCTTATAGCATCTTGAGTATTCCTAGCCCAAAGTTCTGAACTCTTCCACATTCTTCCCACCAACCAGTTCCAGAGGCTTGCAAACCATGCTGTCAGGTTTACCACAGCAACAACCCCACTCTCTGTACCAGTGCCCTGTATTAATGAGTTTTCATGTTGCTGTGATAAAATATGCTGACAAAACCAGCCTCCAGAAGAAAGGTTTTATTTTGTTGTAAAGTTTGAGGATTAAGTCCACCACAGCAGGGAAGGGACGGTGGCAGCTGCAGAAGGCTGCCGCTCTCACTGTGTCCTCGTTCAGGAAGCAGACAGCAAGGAATGCTAGTTCTGGGCTCACACTTTCACTTTGACAAAGTCTAGGACTCCGCCCTACATGATACTCTCATATACAGTTAGGGTGGGTCTTCCTGATTTGACCAAGTGAAGAAAAGCCCTCACAGACATCCCAGAGGCTCATCTCTTCAGACATTCTAGATCCTGTCAAGTTGACAGTCAGTATTAACCATTATGATACATTTATATACGTGTATATTTATATAACCCCAACGTGTAAAATGTTTACATTTTTAATACAAAAATTAACAGAAGAGCCCAGCATCAAGGCACACAACTTATAAACCCAGCACTCAGGAGATAGAGGAAGGAGGATCAGGAGATCAAGGCATGCCTATAATACACAGGGAGTTCAAGGCCAGCTTGGACTACACGAGACTCTGTCAAAAAGAAAAGAAAATGAAGAAAATTTAACGAGACTTAATTCTGGCAGAAGTAATCATATACCTTAAAAAACATTTTCATTATTATTTATGTATATATTCTAATTTTCTTGTATTTGTCTTATACTTGAAGTAACCTAGGTGAATTGTCCATCTCCTGCTTATTTGTTGAACTGATACAACAGATCTAAAAATTAGCCCAGTTTCCAAGGCATGGGGCACCATGCCCCTGTGGTACTGGAGAAGACATGTCTTTAGGAGATTCCATGATAGTAAAAGAGAGCCCATTCCAAGCTTCCATATGTTTCTGTTGTTCAAAGAGAAAGTTCTTGTTTGAGATCACTGTGCTGCTGACTCCCCAGAAGAACTGCTTGTAAGTTAAAGCACCCGGCAGGCAGGACACAAACAAGGTGTGACAAGTCAGTGACACTCTTCTTTCGAGGAATTTATGGCTGACTTCGGCTTATGGGAAGTGTTTGTAATTACTCTACAGAGTTAGTTTCCTTTAGATAAGGCAAGTTAAGTTCAACTACTTAGCAGTAACTTGGCAAGTTGCAAGTAAGGGATTGTATAAGAGGACAGAGGACAAGGAAACTTCACACGTGTTGGGAGGGAGGGAGAGAGACATGAGCTCTGGGGAGGAAAGGGCCTCCTCTCCTGGAGGATCGTCCCAGCGGCTTGATTTCTTCCCATCTTTTCATTTTAATGCACAAACAACAGCATCAAAATAATAAATGAGCAATTGACTACAGCAATGACCCAGCCAGCATGGGGGTAATTTCAGAACGGAAATCTGAGTCTGGCCAGATAGATTCTGCTGAGAGAATGATTGAGGAGAGAAGCTCCTAAAAGCAGATAAAATTTCTCTGTAATGTTTGCCTTGAGGAAAAGCATCCTTTCACAGGAAGAAGGTCAAATCCGGTCTATTTTTGTAGGAGCATTTCAAGTGGTCAGTCGACTTGTTTCCTGTGGTTCCCAGGAATTGTGCAGCAGGCTCTCAAGAGGATGTTGGTGATAGGGAACAGGGACTTGATGAGTGAGAATCAACAATTATCTCTATATTTGCCTCTTTTTTTCTATAAAAATAATCTAGGGGAAAGCCACCTATTTCAGAAGTGCCAAGTTCATTACAACAGAGAGGAGAGTGGAGCATGAAAGCCCTTCAGTGGGGCAGAATCCTTGGGTCAAGAATTTGCAATCTGAAATTTTCATTTATCTGCTTATTCCCTCTCCCTGTCTCTTCCTCGTCATCTAATGAGTATTTGAGCCAACCCTTGAGGGCCGAGAAGGAGGTGAAGAAACATCCTCTCCACCCCCAGGAGCTCGCTGTCTAAGAAAAGAGACACATCAAAAAAGAACTGAGAGTGAGGGACAGATAATTAATAATAGGAGGTAGTAAGCACTGAGGAAGAAAAGAATAGAAAGCTACACAGGGTCTGGAGAGATGGCTCAGTGGTTTAGAGCACTTGCTGCTCTTGCAGGATCCCAGGTTCGATTCCCAGCACCTACATGGTGCTCACAACCATCAATAACTCAAGTTCCAGGAGATCCCACCCCCTCTTCTGACTTCTGTGGATACCAGACATGAACATGGGGCACATACATACATTCAGGCAAAATATTCATGCACGTAAGTCTTTCAAAAATTAACAAATACCTTTTGAAAGAGAGAGAGTATAGAGGAAGAGGGGCTCTAAACTTGGGTGGGGAGGACAAGGAAAATCTCTGGGGAGGTAGCACTTCAGATATCTGAAGGGTGAGTAGAAGCCAGCCAGTAGCCACTGTTGGGAAAGGGAAGAGTTTATTGGAAGGCTGTGTGGTGAAGACCACAATGAGCTCAGGATCCAAGAATAGATGATGGGGAGGCTGGAATGTGAGGACAAATTAGTGTGAGGATGTGCTGGGCCACATAGCATCATACAGGCCAGGCCAGGATTTAGATTTTCTTTATAGAAATGCAAAGTTATAGAAAAATTTAAGCCAGGGAATGACCAATCTGAAATAGATTTTTAGAAGAGGGTTTTTAGAACGCACTCCAAAACAGGGTTTTATTGTGCATTCTCTCTGACACTGCATTAAATGACACAGAGAATCATATAAGAACATCCGGCTCTTTGAGAAAACAAGACTGACGGTATGGCAGGTCAGTGCATAAATTGGCAAGGGAACTGGTAATGAGGAGTACGTTTGGTAAGCCTTCACTGGAGTCAGAATTTGATTGGTATACCTCAGAGATGTCAGACAGCTAATAAGGCTGGGACTCGGGTAACACAAGTGAAGCCATTGCCATAGCAACCATGCAACATTTTGTAAAAATTCAGCTGGGCAGTGGTGACATACGCCTTTAATCTCAGCACTTGGGAGGCAAAGGCAGGTGGATCTCTGTGAGTTCGAGGCCAGCCTGGTCTACAAATGAGTTCCAAAACTGTTACACAGAGAAACCCTGTCTCAAAAAACCAACCAAACACATAAGCGGAAAAAAAAAATCAATGTAATGGAGAAAATATTTATATTAAAAAAATAACAATAATAATGAAGAGAAAGAGGATGAAAAGACAAGTTGAGATAGAATGATGAAAATATAATATAAATATATAAAAATATATAAAATATAAAACACACCTTAAATGAAACCTAATGAGTTGTATATATGTCTGTGTGTGTGCACATACACATATGGACAGGTGTGTGTGTGTGTGTGTGTGTGTGTGTGTACAGTAGTGAGATGGACAGTAGTAATCATCATAAGTTACCATACCATGACATATTTAGGACTGAGATGAAGCAGGGCAGTGAGGAGAGCTTCCTCAGCTGAAGGTGTTACAACAGAATCTGATGCTGAAGAGGCAGAAGTCCTGCCTTAAAATGCTGTGTGTTAGGGTTTCCTGTCAATCAAACTCTCTGTGCTATGAAACCTTATAGTCTAAGGGCTGTCCCTATGGAGGGCAATGTTGGAAAGCAATGCTCATCTATATACTTACTTCCTATAAGATCAGACCTATGGGGACATCACAGCCTTGGGCACTCCACACAGGAGGATGAAAATGCTGGGAAATGTTCTGCATTCTCTCTGCCCCGCTCCACGGGCCTGTCCAAAGACTTAGATTTATAGAACTCTAGCAGAGTCCCCTGGAACTTGCCAAGACCAGGGAGGATCCAGGAATGTACATCCTTGGCTGTCCAGGGGAAGTAAGGCAGCAGAAAGCAGACGGGAGACCCTTTGAAGCTTCTCCATTCTCCTTGTTGCCCAATCATTTATTGGCTCAATCAGGGCCAATAACTTAAGTGTCTCCACTTTTTTTTCATACAGCCACACCCAACACAATGGTTCTTTGATCCCTAAAACATGAGAGGGGTAGTGGATGCTGAAGAAGATAAATGGCTTTGGAAGGTCAGATAGAACAATGCACTAATGAGGAGGGAGACCATGAGAACTGGAGGGCTGGGTGCTTTGAGCTACCAGCCAAGCTTGAGTAACCTTCACTGAGAGGCCTCCTCTGACAGAGGGGTGGGCAGTTGCAGCTATCAGTACCTACCTGCTCTCAGCATTTTCTGAGAAATGGTGCCTTGACCTTAACGCGTACCTTCCTAGAGACTGGAGATACCAGGGAAGACTCATCTCTTACGTTAGTTCTTGGGCATGAGACTTCAGCTCACTTCCAAGTGATTTCATCCCTTTTCCAAGGCTGCCTATTCCTCCAGGACCCATGGTGATGTTGTTCTCCTGCTCCATTTCTATCCCATAATACCCACCCGGGTGCTAGGCTGTATGGGGACTTGTATATGGAAAGCTATGTCACAGGATCCTGAGGGCCACCAGCAGCACTGAAATGCAGCACAAATGGAAAAAACAGCCCCTTGGGGACTATTCATATGGGATCGAAGAGAGTTGGTAAATACAAAGAATTGCTAAGAATAACCAACTCCTTAAAAAGAAGAATGCCAAAGGGAACAAGTGTGCCACTGTCCTAAGGCAGTCCCTGCAAAAACAGTCCTGGAATGCTTGCCCCAGAGCTGGTAGCTCTTTTGTTCCTGCCCTTTTGGCTGTGACACCCACAGGGTCCCTTTGCAAATCATGGGCCTCAGCTCTGCCATTGGCTCCTGGCCTGGAGTTCTCAGGGCCCAGCTGGGGCCTCCAAAGCTCTCCTTCAAGGTCCAGAACAGACTGCCCCATGAGCAAGTTCCACGGGTTTTCATTCCCCACTTGGTTTCCAAGCACCTGAAACACTAGCCACACACTGGCCCTTGCCACCTCCTCTTCCAGAGACGCCTGGATAGCATCTGTCTGGTCAAAACGTGAGTTTTGTCCTTTGTTTTCATAGTGTTTTGAGTGAGCCAGGGCCATTGAAAGTGAGGCTGCCCAATGGTGAGGTGACATTATAAACAAATGTCTTGGGGGTGAGGGCTTTAGTCTTGGCTAAGCGACAGGTTTACTTAGCTGAACCATGCAGTTGTCTAGGGTTGAGAAAAATGGGGTGATTATGTAGCTTGCAGGAAGAGTAGAAAACAGTCTCCATGAGTCCAAGAAAGGCTCATTTGTTCAAACTGCTCCGTGAAACTCCAAATGCCTTAATAGTTTAATGAACCAACCCACCGAGACATAGGGTGTGATGAGCGATGTAATAATATCTAGCATCTACCGATACTCATGTGTCACATCCTGCCTAGGCCTTGTTCTGCTTCCTCACGACACTGTCACGGGATTGGCACTCTTGGTTTTCTTTGCTATGGTACCGCTGGAAACCTACGGCTGACATGCTGAACATGACCTCCACCATTGTGCTACATCCCCAGTCCCAGGCAGCCCAACAGATGAGCAGAAAGGTCAAGTAACTTGCCAGTCATAAAAGGAGTTAATGACAGCATAGAAACCAAAATCCAAGTCTCAGGTGGTGAGAATTCTCCCTTGGCAGGGCCATTTCCAATCCTCTTAAGTCAGCCCTTTCCCAAACAGGTCTGGCCTTGTCCCAGCCCTTTATCAGCATGGCCACTGATCACCTGATGAGGACCAAGGCGATCTCACGTGACCCTGGGTCACCTTGAGGTATCAGAAGAACAACCTCAGTGGTAGCCACTACAGCACCATGGGAAGGGACAGCTGTCAGGGGCAAAGACTGTACTTGCATGAAAGCAAATGCCCCTTCTTTGAAGCTGTGTACGGGGCCACACAAGTTTCAGCGGTTGGTAGGGTACAAAGAACAGAGAAGGTGAAGGGTCACCCAGTTCAAAGAGCATTTGTTCTCTTGATCACACTGAATCCATGATTAAAATCGTAGACTTTGGCATCAGAAAACCCTCTGTTGAGATCTTAAACTTTCAACACTAAAATAGGCCAGGATACATTTCTGGATTGAAAATATTACACTATTCATCTGCCACCTTGTTAAGGGTGGGAGGGCAACGCTTCTCTAACAGAATTTCTTTGAGAATTGATTAATGTATACAGCATGTTTAGGACCATGTCTGATACACTGTACATGTTTAAGAACTTTTCCTGTTTATGGTTGTAGCCAGGGCAGGCTATTGGGTAATGCATGGTAAGGCAAACCTTTGGCCGGTCCAAATAGATAACGAGCACACACTTCAAAAGACTGAGTTTGAAGAAGCTAAGATTTCTAGGTCAAGAGCAAGTGAGGGCTGCAGAGAGAAAAGATTCTGCAAACCCCATCTTCTAAAGAGCAGGGAAGTCAGCTGACTTGGAGAAAGGAATGTCCTTGCTGGGCCCTTCCTGGAGACTGTAAAGTTGCACAACAGATTAAAAAGATTTTTGGAGACACATCAGTAAGAGGAGGTTGAAGGAAGGAGAGAGAGGGTTGCAAGAGCCCCTGCAGAATCACTTAACATTTGGCGCTAAGCCCCAGCTTTAATGCCTCAGTCTGCAGGAAGGATATTTCTGTTTAAGATGTGCACAGGTTTTCAGGACACGCCGGACTGGAGTGTCCCATTAAAATTCAGACGGAACCGGGGCCAGCAGAGTGCACCACCGCTCCAGGCAGCCTCTGCTTTTCCTCTCCATGTGGATTCTGTTCTCTGCAGGCAGTTAAAAGAATGTCTGACCTCCGGCTGGATGAGGATGTTAGGGTGGGGAGATGTTTGGGGGCTGAATAAGTCAGACTGCAGAAAATCAAAGATCTCAAATGAAGGAAGAAATAAAAGATGTTGGAGGTGACCCTCATGGGGGGGTGCATCTGCCTCTCTCTCTCTCTCTCTCTCTGATCCTCCTGGGGGGTGCATCTATCTCTGGCCCTCACGGGGGTGCATTTGCCTCTCTCTGTCTCTGATCCTCATGGGGGGTGCATCTACCCTCCCTCTGACTCTTGTGGGGTACATCTGCCTCCTGTCTCTGACCCTTGTTGGGGCACATCTGCCTCTCTGTCTCTGATCCTTATGAGGGTGCATTCTCTCTCTCTCTCTCTCTCTCTCTCTCTCTCTCTCTCTCTCTCTCTGTGTGTGTGTGTGTGTGTGTGTGTGTGTGTGTGTGTCTGACCCTTGTGGGGGGTGCATCTGCCTCGCTCTCTGTCTCTGACCTGTGGGGGTGCATCTATCTCTGTCTCTGGCCTTCCTGGGAGTGCATCTGTCTCTGACCCGTGTGGGAGTGCATCTGTCTCTGACCTGTGTGGGAGTGCATCTGTCTCTGTCTCTGTGAAAGATGTAAAGGCAAAGGCTGACTGGGCTGCTGAGCAAAGCACCTGGATTAGATGACAGCCCTACTGCTTGCCAACTGCACTTGGTCCAGGTAACAATGACCTTCTCCGGAGCCTGGCTGAGTCCAGCAAGGCTGATTATAGCCACCTTAGAGGCAGAAAGCACAATGGCACACATTTTTTATCCCAACATTCATGTGGCAGAGGCAAATGGATTTCTGTGAGTTCAAGGCCAGTCTGGCATACACAGTAAGTTCCAGGTTGGCCGCAGCTACATAAAGAAACCATCTTGAAAGGTTTTTTGTTTGTTTGTGTGTGTGTGTGTGTGTGTGTGTGTGTGTGTGTGTGTGTGTATTTTTAAAAAACGTTGGTATGGCTCATCTATCGCACACCATGGAACCCCATGGGGTCTAAGACAGTCCCCTAACCAAACATAACAGCAATTCTATAGTCAACTAAACAGATGTCAACATTAGATGGGTAAACAAAGACTTCAAACAGGCTGTAGAAAGGCTTTGCCACAATCTGAGTTATGGAAGCATTTCTAGGTTTTTACGATTTTTGGATTGGGCACTAGGGACTTGGGGCCTTTCTTTTCTCTTCTTTGTCTAAATTCCCAGGACATCTGCAGCACTCTCTCCATGGCAGACACAAGGAGTGATTGACACCTGAAATATGCCATCTTAATTTCCCTCAAGCATCTGATTCTGGAAGCCAGGAACAGTACATGTCCAGTAACTTGGGGGCTCTTTGGGATGAGAAAGTTCCTAAGGACCTGGAGAGGAGAGTGGGAGGTAGCTCAATGGTAGAGAACTCGCCTAGCATGTAGAAGACCTTGGGTTCAATCCCCAGAGCTTAGAAGGAAAAAAATGGAGAGGAAGACTATTAAGACCTTAGGTCCTCTGTCATCACGGACAACACAACTTTCTAACCTATAAAATTCAGAGATCCCATCACATCACTGTGCAGTATATCATCTAATCCAGTGTTTCTCAACCTGTGGGCCATGACCTCTTTAGGGTCAGATGACCCTTTCACAGGGGTCGCACATCAGCTATCCTGCATACCAAACATTTACAATTTACAACAGTAGCAAAATTATAGTTAGGAAGTAGCAATGAAAATAATTTTATGGTTGGGAGTCGCCACAACATGAGGAACTGTATAAAAAGGATCGCAGCATTAGGAAGGTTGAGAACCACTGATGTAAGCAAATGAAAAGACAACATTGCTGCATGTAAGTGATGATGGAACATTCCAGCCTAGCAGAGAGACACTTTTCAAACACTGCTATGTTAAGACTTCAGTTTGTTCAATTCTGAATCAACATCATGAATGGCTAAGTGTGTGTGTGTATGTCATAATCAAGTTAGCAACATCAAATGCTTACACATTCTCTAGGGCCTGGCTCAGAACTTTAGATGCGTTGTAGGTTAAGACTTACCATGACTCAGCGCAGCAGCCATGGTTATGGAGAAACTGAGGCTCTGTGAGAAAGAACAGTTTACTAATGAATGTCCAACAAGATTTAAACTCAAGTTGAATGGTAGGCTGATAAATCAGCCAGGTAGGGGAATGGGTAAAAAGAAGAAAACAACATTTTTAAAAATATTATTTTTAATTGAAATAGAATTCATCACTTTCCCACCTCCCTTTTCTCCATCTGGCCCCTCTCAGGTACCCTCCCCTCCAGCTCCTCCCCCCAAGTTGACAGCCTTTTTCTTTGTTTATCATTATTACATACACACACATATATACTTAGGCACAAGTATATGAATATAATCTGTTGAGTCTATTTCTGTTGTTTGTATAGATGGTTTCAAGGCTGACCACCCTGCAATGGACAGCCAATAAGGGGGCTCACCCCTGGAAGAGGCTCTTTCTCCTCTGAGCAGTCACTGGTTGCCCGTAGTTCTTTATCTAGGGTGGGACCCCATGAAAATTTCCCTCTTCCATGTTAGCCTGTCCATTGATATTACCAATGCTCCAGTCTTGTTTTTGTTTTTGTTTTTGTTTTTGTTGTTGTTTTGTTTTGTTTTGTTTTTCGAGACAGGGTTTCTCTGTGTAGTTTTGGTGCCTGTCCTGGATCTCACTCTGTAGCCCAGGCTGGCCTCGAACTCACAGAGATCCACCTGGCTCTGCCTCCACACACAAAGGTGTGTGCCGCCGCCACCTGGCGACATAAGCACTCTTACCAGAGGTTATCTCAAGCTACTAATGATGGCTTAACCAATGGCACCATGATTTCTGCTTGGGCTATAACCATCTTTCAGGAACTTGAAGGGTTCAACTCCTGCAGAGTCTGGTTGAAGTCCACCCCACAGCTGACTCCACAGTTTTCTGTCAATGATGGAAAAAAGAATTTCCACTCCTGGAAGAGAACTGGCTCGGGGACAGCAGGCTGATATGCCAACCCCTGGGCCAGTCAGCCCCGTCACACTCAGATCCATACAGAGCACCAAGAACACAGCAGGAGAAATAAGGAGAGCTGGGAAGAGAACACGCCGTCTCCCTTCCCACAGTCAAACTTTCCTTCACTGAGGGTGTGCCTGCCTTTGGACACTCTGTGGCAGAAATAAGGAGACCTGGAATCCTTGTACCAGGCCCTATCAATCATTTTCTTGGGTATATATGGAGGCCAGACTTGAAAGTTCTGACCCTTGCCGGTCTGGACTCAGTAATTTTAACAGTATTTGTTTGAAGAAGTAAGAAAATAATCATTACAAATGGGAACAGGCTTCAGGGCCTGCTTCTAAGGAAGGGTTTTCCTGTCTAATGCAATTGCCATTAAAATACAGGTAAGGCTTTTGGCTCAGCCTCTCTGTCAATACCTGCAGGACACCACCTGTTAATTAGGCCTTCTGATAACATGTTTCCATCAGGGCAAACACTATCCGGATGAGTACGCAAAGGTATTTGTATCTGCCAAGTGCTGGGGGCAGAAGGAGAGGGCAGCTTCTTCTCAGAGCGTCAGAGACTAATGAAGCAGGCAGTCAAGAGCATCATTAAACTGCATTCACTCACTCTACAAATATTTGTCAAGGGCCCGTTAGGTGCCAGGCATCTTGCCAGCCTCCAGGATACCATGGTGAGCAGACAGACCAGGTTCTGCCTCCATGGAGCTAGCAGTCTAGTCAGAAAGGGAGATATTAATGAAATAATCAGGAGCGTGAAGGTGTAATTAAAAACTGATGTAGGATCTCGGAAGGAATGGGGCGGTGGGGCGTCTGTGAGGCAGGAGGAGTCTGGCTTGGTTCTGGGAAGTCAGAAAGGGCTTTCTGAAGGAACTGATGAGTGAATTAAGATCCTATGACAAAATACGGCAAGGAAAGTATCCCAGCCAGTGGGGAGAGCATGGACAAGCGGCCCGGGATGAGAGGGAGGGTTGTGAGCTCTAGGTTTGCAAAGGAAGCTGGGTAGAAGGTGAGGTAGGGGGAGATGCCTGGGCCTTCAGCAGCCATGCAGGCTGTAGCAAGGCTTTGATGTTTACCCAGTCACAGGAATCCATGGAGGGTTGTGAAAGAGGAACACGGGTGATATTGACACTCAGTGCTGCTGAAGGAACCCAAAGACCCAGCATCCAACCTGGTGTGTGTGGTGTGGACAGGCGTTGGGAGGTCAAGGTTGGGGGGCGTGTCCACACAGAGCTTTCTGGAGGAGGAAATGTGAGAGTTGAATTTTTGAAGGGTGAGTATGATTAGCCAGGCTACAGTGGAAGGGGAGAGAGAACCTGCTGCCGTCAGCTTTGGGCTAAGGCCTAAGAAGAATGCAAAGGGCGGGGTGGTGGGTGCATATAAAGAGCCCAGTTAGACAAGGCAACAGAGTTAGGCAGAGACCAGATCACAAAAGCCTCACGGGCCACGGGTGGGATGGGCATCTGCCCTTCACCCTAAAGGCGGCAGAACTGTATGGAACCAAACATCTTCTGGAGAAGACCATCCTCAGGTTTCTAAGGTGGGGACATCACGAGCAGCAGCGGGGCTGAAAGTGGCAGAAGTCAGCAATGCTAGAGAAGAACGCACTGCCCAGGCCAGTGCCATCCAGGTGAGAGCTGCGAGGTAGCGAGGTAGCCGGTGCAACCCAGCAGGGAGGAGAGAGGAAGCTGTCTGGGGACTTTGAAGATGGGTGGGAGTGGTTTCTATTCAAACAACAGTCCGATAATACAAATGTTTCTATTTGGGTTGAGTCTTACCTCCACGATCTTGGTAAATACACTACAGGTCCTTGAGAGTAATAGTGTTCACTTTATCGTTAAGGGAAGATCCTCTCAGTTACTCAGTTAAAAATGGTGGCCACGCCCTTCCGGTGTCTACATCCTTGTTTATTTATAGTTTGTATCTATTGTGCTGTCCTCCGAGACAAAGATGTATCAAAAGTTCTCACTGCCATTGTGGAGTTATCAACTTCTTGCTCTCTTCAATTTTAGCCTTGTATACACTGAAGCTGTGCATTCAAATCTGTCCATTGAATTTTTCCATTTATTGCTATACAATGATTCCTTTTGCCTGTAGTCATTCTTTTTAGTTGGGAATTATTTTATCTCATATCAATGTCGCCAGGCCAACTTTTTAACTATTATTATTTGTCTATCATGTTTCATTTTTAAAAACACTTATTTAGAGAGAGAGTTGGGGTGGGTACATGTTTGTGTGCATGTGTGCATGTGTGTGCATGAGAGTGCATAGGCTAGAGGTTGGCAGCGGGCATCTTCCTCAATCACTCTGCACCTTGTTTTCTGAGACAGGTTCTCTCACTGAACCTGGGGCTCATTGATTCAGCTAGGCTGGCTGGCCATTGAGCTTCAAGGACTCTAAGATTACTGGTTCCATCACATGCCTTTTTCACAGATGCTGGGGATCTGAATGTATGTCCTCATCCTTCAGTAGCAGACATTTTACTGACAGAGTCCTCTCCCAAGCCCCCCGCCCCCACATGGCTCTTTCCTAGACACTTAGTTTCGGGTGGCCTTGCCTGCACCCCTTCCTCACCCATCCTCCTGCCCCAGCATCCCTGCTTAGACCTTCCACCCCAGCATCCCTCCTTCCACCTTTACATCTCATAGGCTCTGCTATCTTTCCTCTCCCCTAAAGCCTTTTCGTCACCTCCCATGGACCTCTTTCTAATTGTATTCATGTATAAAAATTAGAAAGTAGGGTCTCCATGTGAGAGAGAACACAATGTCTTTTTGAACCCTGGTTACCTCACTTAATGTAGTATTTTCAAGTCCCACCCATTTTTCCTGTAAACTTCATAATTTGACCTTTCTTTATGAGTGCACAAAATCCCATTTGGTACATGTACATTTTTCAATATCCATTCATCAGCTGACTGACATCTAGGTTGATTTCATTTCACAGCTATTGTGAATACAGCAGCAATGAACATGGATGTGTGAGTGCCTCTGTGGTAGGACCCAAAGTCCTTTGGGTATGTGCCCAGGAGTGGTGTAGTTGGGTCATATGGCACTTGTGGGTTTTTTTGGTTTTTTTTTTTTTTTTTTTTTTTTTTAAAGAAACCTCCACACAGGTATCCATAGTCCTGCATTAGTTTACACTCTCATCAACAGTAACTGAAAGTTGCCCCTACCCACATCCTCACCAGCATTTGTTAACATTTGTTTTCTTGGTGGTAGCCATTCTGACTGGGGTAAGATGGATCTCAAAGTAGTCTGGGTTTGTTTGTTTGTTTGTTTGTTTGTTTGTTTTTGCTTTTCGAGACAGGGTTTCTCTGTGTAGTTTTGGTGCCTGTCCTGGATCTCATTCTGCAGACCAGGCTGGCCTCGAACTCACAGAGATCAGCCTGGCTCTGCCTCTTGAGTGCTGGGATTAAAGGTGTGAGCCACCCCCGCTCAGCTTTCTTAAAGTAGTTTTAATTTTCATTTCCCCAATGGCTATGAATGTTGATCAGTTCTTAAAATAGTTACTGGTCATCTGTATTTCTACTTTTCAGAACTTCTGTTTGGTTCCTTAGCCCATTTTTTTGAGTAGGTTGTTTTACTCTTGTTTAATTTTTTGAGTTCTTTATATATTATAGATATTAATCTTCTGTCTGTTGACAGAACATTTGTCAGCTTGCAAAGATTTTTCTCCCATATATAAGCTGCCTCTTCACGCCATTAGAGTTCTGGGTTTTTTTAGACTAAGTCTTACTGTGTTTGTCCATAATGTGCATGCCACTGACTCTGGTTTATATTTTACCCTTTTATTTTAACCACTCTGTATCCTTATGTTTTAAAAGTATTTCTTGTAGTCAGAATGCATATGGATATATGGATTTTTAAGAGCTCCTATGGCTAAAGAATTTAGTCCATTTATATTTATTGTGGCTATAAATATATTTGGTTTGATTTTATTCATCTACTTTGGAGCAATATTTTTTCTTCTCTTCTGGATAATTCCTATAAATGCAGTTTTACCCACTTCACTTCTTCCCTCTCACTCCCGCCAGCTACTGGCTGAAATGTATTTTATTTATTTCTGACATTCAACATACACACCTGACTTGATAAACTCTAAAGAGAGCTAACATCTTTAGAGGCAGTATTAATGCTTCTGGGTGATTTGATTCATAGAGACAAGGACATTGTTTAGAACTGGAGCTAAGTTCTGTTTTATACGTGCTGGGTTTGAGGTCGATCTTAATCGAAACACACTATCATCAGTGGCTTTATGCAGTTTGCAAAATGCCTTTCTACATGGCCAGTTCTCTGCTGCATAAACAGCAACAGGAGTTTGCTACAGACTACAGATGTCAATGTTTGTCTGCCTCTGGTTCTCAGAACCCTAGCTCTTTCTCCTCAGCAGTCACCAGAGTTACACTGAGCACAATGCCTCCTGGGAACATCAAGATTCTGGGTCACTTCCACATCTGCCCATATCTGAGTCTGCAACAATGACTTGAATTCTCCCTACACAACCAACTAATCTTTGTCTCCCTCATCTACTCTGTTATCAACTTTGCGATTTAATAAGAGGAGAAGCTTAGCTAATTTATGCCATATAGGAAGAGAATAAAAATAACTCTCTTAAATTAAGCTGATCCAGACCACACCAGGCTTCAACTGGTTTAATATAACCATGTGCTCTTGTCTCTAAGAAGCTGGGTCACATTGTTACACTTCCCAGGTGCTTTTTGAACACTGTGTTTGTTTAACCCTTCAGAGGATTCTGTGCAGTAGGCCAAATGGGAATCATCAGAGGAAACATGTCCTGATGGAACATCCATGTTCCCATTTGTGTATGCCCAGGGCTGTACAGTATGCTTCTTATCCTACATGAAAAAATGACTTGAGCTCCCAGCCTAGTGTATAAACTTTCCACTGTTTCATGTGTCTGATCCAGAGCTCACAGCTAACTGAGTTTGTCAGCATTTCCCCCCTCTTTGGTTTTTTTTCAGTACAGGGTTTCTCTGTGTAATTTTGGTGCCTGTCCTAGATCTCGCTCTGTAGACCAGGCTAGCCTTGAACTCATAGAAATCCACCTGCCTCTGCCTCCCGAGTGCTGGGATTAAAGGCGTGCGCCACCACCGGCAGACGTGAGTTTGTCACTTTAATGTGGACATTCCAATAGGTTTGGTGTCCCTCTCACTTTGGTGTCACTGAGAAACCAAGAAAATCATCTGGCTTTCCTAAAATCTCACCAGTGCCCTAAATCCAAGAGCTGGCTGGTGCAAGACGACGAGAGGGAGTCCATTGAACTCGATTTTCCCCACACAGAAAATCCCCTCTCCAGATAGCCACTATAAACCAGACAATAGTAATGAGAAGTTGTTGCAAATCCACATTATGCTTAATGCTTGATTTCATTTAGTTAATTGATTCATTTATGAGAGCAGTTTGCATTAATCCCCAGGGACACTTGTTAAGGTTGCTGCCTTATGGTTTTGCCACACCATATACTTCCTTTATTCATATCCTTTAGCAAACAATGGATTAGCCAAAGAATTCTGGACTGTCAACTTCTCAAAACATAGGAAAATTGTAAATAAAATTAAAAATAAGAGGTCTTCATGCCCCACCCCCACCCCAGGCTTCAGATGATTCATAAAATCTACCTGCCATGGCTATCAGCTCCATGGTGATGCCAGGCTTATTTTAAGGAGTCAACATGTGGCTTTCAGCATCCAGGTGCAAGTGTGAACTAAAGGGTTAGTAGAGGAAAGCATCTGAATGGCGCAGCCATCCTGTAACTATCCCACTTATGAGAGGAGCAGGCAAAGAATAGAGGTGCAGCCTTATACATTTCAGTTCTCACTGTGTTTCAGAAGGAAGAACCCCTGGGGACCCACTGAGTGCTGGCCAAGGTCATAAGTTGATGAAGGTTCTGAGGGGATGTCATCCAGATTGCATGGCTTATACCCACATGTAAATGAAAACATTCATATAATTCTTAGCCAGAGCTGGTACCTCCAACCCCATCCAGCCTTCTGGTGTATCTGTTCATCTTCATCCCAACTGATGGAGGCAAGCATACAGGCAGGTAGGGCGAAATCCATGCCCAGCACTTAAAAAACAACCTAACAGCCACTCCCAGCTGGGACTGAAGAGAGAAGGCCATCCTTGATATGTAGCTGGCCCACATCAGAGGAAATGCAAATGTAAACTGCCACTGCAGGAGACCCTGAGACAAGGAAGTTCTACTCTCCTAAGACTGGCAATACCAACGGTAGCCATTAGAGTGTGGTTATTGTTTCCTGTATAGCAAATTAAGTATACAACTTAGGAAGTATGGGAAATGCAATCAGAAACCACCACTGGAGGAGACCCTGAGACAACAAGAAAGTTCTACTCTCCTAAGATTGACAATTCTACTGGTAGCCATTAGAGTGTGGTTATTGTTTCCTGTATAGCAAATTAAGTACACAACTTAGGAAGTATTAAGGGTAAAATAAATGAAAAAATATATGATCTCTTATTTGCATTGTTAAGAAGGGAGATCTGTGAGGTAATGGAGCGACACCTGAAGTTAGCTACACTTGAAATAGCTGCACTGCTTTACATCAGAGGGGATCCAGGGATCCAGGGTGCAGCTAGTGATACAGTGCATGTGAAATTAGCATGCAGAGCCGGGCAGTGATAGGGAATGCCTTTAATTCCAGCACTTAGGAGGCAGAAGTAAGCAGATCTCTGTGAATTCAAGGCCAGCCTGGCCTACGAAGTGAGTTCCGGGACAACCAAGGATACACAGAGAAACCCTGTCTCAAAAAAAAAAAAAAAAAAATTAGTACGCAGGAGACTCCATCTCCAGTACTTTGCAAGGAAAAAATAAAGTGATTCAGAAAGAAGTAGAGTAAGGAATGGCTGAGGGTAAACAGCTGAGGAGAGAGGAGATGGAAGTGGGCAAAGAGACAAGAAGCTTGAAGTGAAAGGGTAATGTTTGGAAAATGTTGAAAATTTGGAAGAAAAACACAATGCGCTATACAAGGTAAATCCTCCCTCTGAAGCTGACGTAAATAACATTATCTGTCTCTTACCATCTTATGTGGCAAGAACAATGTTGCACCATGCGTTGAGAGCCATTTGTGATAGTCTGACTTTGAATTAGTTTTTATGTATATTTAAATTTGGGGCATGTCCTTGCAGGGGCCTCCCAAACAGTAGCTGAAACTGAAGTCAATAGCTGGCCTATGGGACTGCAGAATAGAGGAAAGTACCAGACATACAACCAAGAGCAGGAAAAAAAAAAAAAAAAAAAAAAAAAAAAGGAGGATACTTCCAGTTCAAGCTCTAATTCCAGTCACAAAGACAAATTATCCACATTGGTGCTTTGGGTTACGACTGAATAGATGCCCATGAGTACCTGTGCAGGACTGATCAGGGCATGGAATGTGGAGCTCTGACTGGTCTTGGGAGTCCATGATGCTACCAGCATGGGTTTCCTCTGGCCTGAGCAGCTATGTGGATCCAGCTACAGTGTTAACAAGGAGCAGGTGCAGAGGAGGTTGTTGGAGATCACTAGCATTCAGATCATGATGGTAGGGCAGGTGTAATTTGATGCAAAGGGTAAAAAACCCCACTTCTGGTCATAATACATCTATATCAGTGAAATCGTGTAACGTTCCCATAGTAATTAAGGGCAGACTGGGGCTTGGTGTTCACTGACTCATTCTGAGACCTAGCTTCTTGTTGTCAACCTTGCACAGGCAATTTAATGCCTCTAAGCTCGGATTTAATTTTTTTAATAGGAGTTTTAGCATTCACATTAAAGGGTCAGGGTGAAGTTAACAAATATTATTTTTTAGCACAAAATATGTTATTGGTGATGATGATTGTTGTTATAAACCACTTCGTTATATATATGTATATATATATGCATACATACATGTATACACATACATGCACACCCATATATGATTAACAGCTATACATAGGTAAGGCCAACATTAGGTTCCTGCTCTTCTTTAAAAAAAAAAAAAAAAAAAGCTGGGCAGTAGTGTCATATGCCTTTCATCCCAGCACTCGGGAGGCAGAGGCAGGTGGATCTCTGTGAGTTCGAGGCCAGCCTGGTATGCAGAGTGAGTTTCCAGAACAGCCAGTTATTAGGACTTTCTTTTCCTAAATGGTGGGGGAAACACATGGCTTAACATTCCAACTTTCACTGGTTTTGTTTTCAAATCCCCAGCATCAATAACTGATACACTTTTACACTGGTATGAATGTATAGATAGTGGATATATATAATGTTAGAGGTTTATAAAATGTTATGTGATAGGCTCCGTGTTATAAAGGCATATTAGAAAATAATGAAGATGAAGATAGTCTGGGTACAATGACAGACCTGATATTCCTGTGTGATAAGAGGGTCTTGTGGAAGGCTATGAAGCCAGCAGTGGCCAGGCACAGCCTTCAAGATGTTCTGTCTCAGAAAGTATTTCCGCGTGCAGTGATTGCTCTTTAAAAATGCCCCAAGCAAGCCGGGCGTTGGTGGCGCACGCCTTTAATCCCAGCACTCGGGAGGCAGAGCCAGGTGGATCTCTGTGAGTTCGAGGCCAGCCTGGGCTACCAAGTGAGCTCCAGGAAAGGCGCAAAGCTACACAGAGAAACCCTGTCTCGAAAAACCAAAAAAAAAAAAAAAAAAAAAAATGCCCCAAGCCCCTCTCTCTGCCCTCTTCCCTTCCTCCAGCAAACTTAGAAGGTTGCCATACATATTAACCCCTTGCTGCCCCTGCTGCACCCTTGGCTCACAGGTGCCCGAATGCCCAGGCCATCTGTGCCCTCTGCCTTACTCTGGCTTGGCAGTACCTAGTCAAAACAGTGTGAGGGTGGAAGGCAGAACCTCAGCCTTGGCCTCTTGGCTTCTGTGGGTCTCTACCAGACTCCAGGTGTTATTTTAGTATAACTACAGTATTTAATTTGAGGATGTGCGTGGACCAGGAGGAGGGACCGAGACATAATGTTTTTCCTCTTGACCAAATGATTAAATTTGAAGTTCTAAAAAAAAAGAAAAAAAAATCTAGCTTGTTGAAAAGTTGTATCCAATTGGGAAGAAAGAATTGACTGAAAAACTTCTTCTAGGCGAGGGGCCACCCCTCTTCTGCCACCATTCACCTCACAGGCCCGTCCACTTCGGGTGTCACCTGAGCAGTCTGTGGCCCTGAGCGATCCTTCCCTTCCTGAATATGTCTATCATACCTCTACCGGAAGAACATTCTACCGGTGTGTTTCGTTTCTTTCAGTCCTGAGAGTACCCCCACCGGCTGCCGCTGAGCCATGGCTGAAGGGGAGATCACCACCTTCACAGCCCTGACCGAGAGGTTTAATCTGCCTCCAGGAAACTACAAGAAGCCCAAACTGCTCTACTGCAGCAACGGGGGCCACTTCCTGAGGATCCTTCCAGACGGCACAGTGGATGGGACGAGGGACAGGAGCGACCAGCACAGTAAGCAGCTATTTGAATTGCACCCACACTTTCCTGTGTCTTCCCTAGTCCAGCATGGGAGGATGGCAGCGAATAGGGTACAGGTAGCCACTTTCCAAGGCTCTATGTAGGCGGAAAGCATTTAGAAATGAGATAACATACATATACCAAGGGGCTGGCTTTGGAAGACAGGGAACTGTGGACTACCACTTGGCTAATTACATCTTATTGCAAGCTTTTGGAAGGATTCTCTGTTGGCCTGATATAACCTTTGCTAGGGTCCAATCACTGCACCCTGGCCCCAGGTTTCTATAAACTAACAAAAGATCAGGCTCCCAAGCCAGACAAAGGCCTGCTGGTCCAAGATGGGAAGAACCTGATGGGCAGGGCCGGGAAATCCTGCACAAAGATGTGGGCTCAATTTCAAGCTAACAGACTCTCCAGGTGATGTCTCCACTGGGCTTGATTTGAGAATCCCCATCTCTAAGCATAGCCTAACACATCATAAATTATGCAGCTTTCCTGCAGCACATTTCTGCAGATGTGGCTGTGGTATGTAGAAGGGGCCGAGTCATTCTCCAGACACTAATGGAGCCAGAGATGGGAGCCACAGAGTGAGCGGCTGACAATTCTGGGCTTTCCCAGCAGCCTGGCTTTCAGACAATGTAGATTAATGGTGCTATGGCTTAGGGAAAATAATCTATCTGACCAGTACTTCTAGCGCTGGTGTGTGTGTGTGTGTGTGTGTGTGTGTGTGTGTGTGTGTGTGTGTGTGTGTGATATTAGGTATCTGCTTTCTACTAAGAGATTCCCTCAGTACCACTAGGGTATTAGATGTTGTAGGGAAGCCAAAAGTCAGATATGATCCCTGCATAGAGGAGCAGCAATCATGAGCCAAACAGGCTGCAGGCTGAGAGACACAGGTGAGCACAGGGGGAAGGAAGGCTTGGGACTGGCTTGACAAGGGGATGCCAATTGCTGATGTGATAGCTTATGTGTTAGATGTTGAATTACACCCGGTGTAGGCACCAAACTTCACAGACAGTGCAAAGATGGCTTCTGAGATACCCTGCTCAGTCTCAGATGCACACTGGAATGGGTGTTGACACTGTCCCTCCTTCACCAGAAAGGCGGGTGCTAGCGCCAGCCAGCTGGGGCAGGCTTATGATTTGGGGGCTTTGTTTGGATAACCTGTCTTCAAGTGGGCCTCCTACATGTTTTCCACTCTACGAAAAACAGGGACCCAGGACAAGCCAAAAATAGAGATTCTAGAACATTAAAAATAACCAAGTTTGGGCTGAGCCTGTAGCCCAGGTGATAGAGTGCTGGCCTAGCATAGGAGGCCTCGCCAAATGAAAACTGAATGTGGTGTTACACATCTATATGTATAACATATAGATCTCAGCAGTCAGGAGGTGGAGGGAAGAACCGTCAGAAGCAAAGTCATCCTGCAGCCGCACGGTGTGAGCAGGGCTTAGGACAGAGACCCTGTACTACCAATGCACTTAAGTTCACTGTATCGGGCATAGTCTACAATCCATGGGTCCACCCACACAACCCAGGGTAACAAGCTTCATTTTCTCTGAGTTTTAAATGTTTCTACTACGTCTTAAGAATTTTCTGAACTAATGGGAGATGTTCTAGTCCCCAAGATCCAAACCAAAGGTGATCATGGCGACACGTTTCTTAAGGTTTGCCTGGTTCTTGGAAACCTTAAGCTTCGGGGTAACAAGAGGCTGCAATTTCTGGGTTTCTGGACAAAGGTCATGTGCCTTCA